>JAXCGZ010011986.1:40000-48618 GCA_037179515.1 Halocaridina rubra
TGTCGTCGATAATCAATAAATATATTTTTATTTATGGCGGTGAGATCATAAAGGTCTCCCTCTCTCTTCAACTGCTTTCGATTAATGATGGTTCATTATTACTCTGACACATTTATGAGTAAGACTCTTGTCATAAATCACTCTCTTGAAAACACTGTCAAATATGTTACTGAAGGGAATACAGAAAGTATTTAATATTTTCAGACAAATGTTACATTTTCTTTAAACGATACGCTAATAATAGCTTGTAGAGAGATGCCAAAGTAAATTAAACTATGATATTTTAACCTTATGCACAATTATCAATGAAAAATATGGGTAGGACATTTTCCCTTTATTAAAGGACAAGCGGTTGAAGATACTATTCCACCTGTGATGCAACATATCTATTGATATACTGAGTTGAAAGGAGTGTTTACGTTTTCCTTACTGTTCCTAAATAGAAGCGCAGCCACTCTAGTCACTTGAGGTATATGAATTCAAGGAAATTAACTACATCAATTGTTATTATTCACCCAAACTTTGCAATTTCCTGGAGACTCTCGGTGTACAGATTTCACAGATCCAGTGCCTTTGTGGCCTTGTTAGCCAATCACTGGCAGTTAGAGACATTCAAGACCTAATTACCTCCCACTTATTTCAAAACCCAGTTCTACCAATATGAACTTTGGGACCAATAGATATATATATATATATATATATATTATATATATATATATATATATATATATATATATATATATATATATATATATATATATATATATATATATATATATATATATATATATATATATATATATATATATATATATATATATATATATATATATATATATATATATATATATATATATATATATATTTATATATATTTTTATATATATATATATATATATATATATATATATATATATATATATATATATATATATATATATATATATATATATATATCTATATATATATATACATATATATATATATATATATATATATATATATATATATATATATATATATATATATATATATATAAATCAAATTTTACCTTTGATCGGGACGCGAACCTAAAACATAAATACTGTGCCAAGGCGCTATAAACTACACCACTGAAGGTCTAAAAGAAAAACAAACCTTACACCTATCCATCTCATCATTCCTATAGGAGCTATTTTGTGGTAAGGATGCATATGAGACATTTGCTGCTGAGAGTAAATAAGTTTTGAATGATGCTAATAAATTATTTCCGAAAATACTTTTGAAAAAACACATTAATCTGAAAGTAAAATCAAATTAATTTTGGTTGATAGTTTTATACCAGTTTATATTCAGTTACACTCTTAAAAACAGTGTAATTTACCTCTTTTATGCCATCCAAAATCTTGTGAAGGAGGAATTAATATTTTGAGTTATGAATTCTTATAAATAATCTGCATATCTCAAAAACTTACACTTGTTTTATATTGAATATTGTCTAGATAAGTACATGCAGTATAAGTACAGATATGAGGATAGCTTACGAGTCAGAACTCAATGTAAACAAAATAATTAAGTTCTTGCAAAGATTTGCCATATTAGTTTTATGTTACATTATGATATTGCAGAGAAAAAAACTTGCATCCGCCAATATTTCCTTCTCACTTCCTTACCACAACACAGCTAATGGAAGGATTGATGAGTATGCATCAGAGGGTTAGATGAGGAATCCCTGTTGCATCCATCACGTTTCTGCTCAGCTGGCTCTACTAGGTTATGGCACCATATTGGGAAAATATCTTTCAATTTCATATCCTTACCACAACACCTCTAATAGAGGGGATGATGAGGATGCCTCCTAGGGTACGATGACGAAGCGATATGGCATTAATCTCATTTTGCTCAACTCATTTCACTGGAATATGGCATTTTATTAGGAAAAAATAAACTAAAAATGACAAAAAAAAGTGCAACTCACTTAAAAAATAATCCCAAAATGGACTGCTAAAACAGTGTTCTTCTAGAAATGAAGATGCACAATTCTCTCAATAAGAGAGGGAGAAAAAGAGACAGAGACAGAGACCATATGAGGAAAGCATGTAGAACAAGACAAAATGACGATATAAGAGAGCAAGTAAATAGTAAGAAAAATAGAAAAGTAACTTATTCTATTAGGTAAAAATAGCGAGAATAATAACGATATCTTCGGCAAAAAAGAAATGAGAATCGGGAAGGGGAAATATATTAGAGTACAAGAGAAAAAGAAAGAGACGCAAAAGAGAATAAAAACTGGAGAAAAGGAGATACAGAAAACAATACAAAATTTTCAGCATTAAGAAATTTGCAAATAATTCTAGAATTATTTCGTTGGGAAATACTCATGCGAAGAATCTTTTAGTCAGCATTTCTTTAGTTAGCACTGGAAAATATTTTTTTCCGTCAATATGACGTCCACAGGTTTCTCTCTCTCTCTCTCTCTCTCTCTCTCTCTCTCTCTCTCTCTCTCTCTCTCTCTCTCTCTCTCTCTCTCTCTCTCTCTCTCTCTCTCTCTCTCTCTCTCTCTCTCTCTCTCTCTCTCTCTCTCTCAGTTTATTAAATACAATTTCTTTCCATTTCTGCTGACGCAACCATCAAGAGACGTATAAAAGATGAATGTTAGAAATAGAAAAAAGAAAAGGAGAGATGGGCAAACACTGTCAAAGAAAGTTTTTTGAACGTTCGAATTATATGAAAGTTAAATAATAATATATAATAAATGAGCAATAATAAATGCTAAGTACACGACACTTTCATTATGAAAAATCTACATACCTGGTGAGTAGAAAGCATCATGATAATTTTAAGAACAGCAGAAGGACTGTTAGAGAACACCTCAGGTAGCAGAGGTGGTAAGAAGGCTTGGTGGTGGAGCCATGTGATACGTAGGAAAAATTAATGAAGAAGGAAGCAAAGATCGCCTGTGACGTAAATGATCTGGAGGAAAATAGATTGGCTTGGGAAAGCGCAAAAGTAAGCAAAAATGCTGTCGGTATGGCTAAGGCAAGAACAATGAATGAATTTTATAAAAAAAAAAAATTGCAAACAGCAGAAGGCCAAAAGAATATATATATATATATATATATATATATATATATATATATATATATATATATATATATATATATATATATATATATATATATATATATATATATATATAAAATAGCGAAAAGTTGAGACAACACGACAAAAGATCGGACACAGAACAGATCAAAGACAAAAATGGAAGAGTTCTGTTAAAGGAGGAAAGAATAAGAGCCAGCTGGAAGGAATTCTCTGGAAACCTATTAAATGAAGAAAATCCTCGTAGAATAATATTAGATGGCAACCCATAGAACAGAGAAGTTCCGCCTATCAATAGAGAAGAAGTTACGAGAGCACCTGTTAAGATGAAAAGAGGAGCAACAGGCCTAAACTTTACAAAGTTTGGAAGAGTTTGAGACAAGAGGGGACAGACATGCTGTAAGACCTGAAATGCAAGATTTATCAGCAAAAACGAATACCAGATAGCTAAAGAAACCGTCAAATGGTCCCTATGTACAAAGGAAAGGGCGATATACAAGAAAGGGAAGCACAATAAGCGAGGAGCAATTTGGTTTTGTGCCAGGGAAAGGCACAGTGGATGCAGTTTATGCAATGAGGCAAACAATGGAGAGAAGCACGGAGAGAAGCAGAATAAATCATACCTACAATTTACTGATCTGGAGTGAGAGTGTGATCGGGTACCAAGGCATGAAGTAAGAAGTTGTTTTGGTACTAAAGAAATTAAAGTGCAGGTAGGTCTCCATCAAGGATCAACTCTTAGGCCATACTTCTTCGATCTTGTGATAGATGTCATAATATCAGATGCACTGTTCGCCGATGCCTGACAGACTTAACCGGAGAGGTAGTTGAGCTGAATCTAGAAAAGTGGAGGAGATCGAGTTCGTAAAACAAGAAGGGTAAAAATAGAATATCTATAGATGGGAGGAGAGGTAGACAAGGAGGAGTGAAATTAGGCCAGCAAATCAAAAGGGTTTTGCATATTTTGAATACCATCGATCCAAATTGACAGAAAAAGGAGATGTGGAACCTGAAATTGACCATAAAATACAGTATGACTGGATAAATTGGAAACGGTCATCAAGAATTTTGTGCGTCAAGAGGATTAGTGTGAAGCTAAGGGAAATTTCACAAATGTTTCGCAAAGTCTAGCTAAAATTTATGGGGCTAGACGTGGCCAATAAAGGCATGTTCAGACGAGCGGGCCTGATCGGCGGACATGCCTGTCATCGGGCTATTATAACAGGCAAACCAGCGATATAGCCGTGCCCGTGTTGAGCAAAATCACCAGCCGGTGCCCGGTGTCGGAGGCAAGTATTGGAGGTACGACACAGGCAGATGTAAGTTAATCTCTTCTATTTAGCCAATCCTTGCACCATATTCTCTTCTATTTGTTCTTTTTATTTATACATGCACCAATTATTATGCTACACAACAGTTTCTTCTGAGCAGTACTGGCCACCATGATTTTTGCACGACACTCGACGAGGTACTGGCACCGTCGGCCATACTCGCCCATTCATCACATCTGCCATGTGGACAACATTCACGGGTATGCCCGGCAGAAATTGCCAGCCAACAGCGCTGCCCGGCGGACACGCCCGCTCGTCGGGACAGGCCTTAAGGGAGGCTCAAGAACGAAAACTGAAAGTGGCGAAAATCTGGTTGTTGAGATAGCTGTGACGAGTCACAAGAAGAGAAGAACTGATTACAGCAGATGGACAGTCAAAGTAGAGGGTTTCAATGAAAACACAAGAATAAAGAGTATACTGGTTCAGCCATGTAATGCAAAGAGAAGACCATGTTTCTAAGAGTTATGGATATAGAGGTGGAGGGAAGGAAAGCAAAAGGGAGGCCAAAGAACCGATGGAAGGATAATATAGCAATTCATATGAGGAATAACGGAATGAGGGAGCAGGGTACGAGATACAGGAAAAGGTGGAAAGCCAAGGCAAAAATCAACGACACCTTAAAAATGGAGTTAAAACTGAAGACAAAGAAAAAAAATTGAATTAGATATATTAATTATTCATGGTAGGAAAAAAAAACATTTATGGGACGAAACACAACAGACCGTATGCGTTGATTATTTGTAGCTCTTTTTTCAAGTATATAATTAGATATAAATAGTGATTTCAAACGAATTAAGAGGTTAAGGAATATTCAGTCTTCTACAGTACTTGTATACAATCATTATTTTGTTGATAAATGATAAAAGTAGCAAGGAAGGACATTCCAAAAACTTGATAATGTATCTTACGAGCTTACAGAAAAGGGTCGGAAAGCCTCTCTTTACCTGTCTTCTTCAAAACTAACATATAACTATATTTTAATGCTAATTCCTGAATGCTCTGAGTATCTCGAAATTTGAAAATAAACGCCTAATGAATACTATAATATATAAAGAACATTCCTATTATTACTAATAAAAATTATCCAATAATTCACAAATCTTTCTCGTAACATGTAAACAAAATCACTTAATGCAAAAACACATATATGTGAAAAGCAACTTGTTATCTATGCTTAGAATTAAAATATATGACCTTAACGAGGTAGCTATGCCAAGGATGATTAAAAACAAATGTTATTCATTTATTTCTAGACAACCAAAAACAAGGAATTTTCAATATATATATATATATATATATATATATATATATATATATATATATATATATATATATATATATATATATATATATATATATATATATATATATATATATATATATATATATATATATATATATATATATATATATATATATATATATATATATATATATATATATATATATATATATATATATATATATATATATATATATATTTATGTATATATGAATCATACTTTACCACCTGACCGGGACTCGTAAAAAAAACAAAACATAACTACTGTGCCAAGGCGATACCAACTACACCATTGAAGGTTTAAGAAAGAAGCTAATCTCAAAGCTAACTGCTTTGTTAGGAATGAACGCATTTCTTCTGAATGCCTTTTTATTTACATTACATCTTCTCCTAACCTCCTTCGTGGCTTCATTTTTGCATTTAATTCAAATCCCAATCTATATAGGCATCAATGATAATAATAAAAAAAACACATTAACATATGTCAAAACATGAATTATATTTTACCCTTAAACGAGATTCGAACCTAGGACACATAATTACTGTGCCAAAGCCCTACCAACTACACCTCTGAAGGTCTAAGAAAGAAGCCAGCCTCAAAGCTAAGGAGTCGAAATCAGATATTACAATAGAGTAATAAAGTAAAGAAGATTAGATATCTTAAGAGGAAGATAGTGAGAAACAAAAAGCTAACAAACAGGAAAAATAAAACAAACACACACACACACACACACACACACTATCATATATACATATATATATATATATATATATATATATATATATATATATATATATATATATATATATATATATATATATATATATATATATATATATATATATATATATATATATATATATATATATATCGTTCCGGTTCCGGTTTTACGTCACGGACTCCCTTATCAACCAAGGGCTAGGACGGTTGCCTTCTTGCGAAGGACTTGTTTTGGCAGATGTAATCCTTACGCTGAGTGCATGCCTTTGCTAACCTCAGACCGTGACGGGGCGCGAACCCTCGACCTAACGCCTCAGAGTCGGAGACGCTACCGACTGAGCCACGGCGACTACATATATATATATATATATATATATATATATATATATATATATATATATATATATATATATATATATATATATATATATATATATATATATATATATATATATATATATATATATATATATATATATATATATATATATATATATATATATCGCGAGACACGTGAATTTTGAAAATGCTGAATGGTTATGGCTACGTAAGGAAATCGAAAGAAATTTTGAGATCATTAGTACTTTCGAGTGCATTATCTATCTACTCACCTTCAAAGGCATCTGATTCCTCTGAAGAGTAGTAGACAATACACTCGAAAGTACTAAGAATCTCAAAATTTCTTTCAATTTCCTTATGTAGCCATAACCATTATCATTATTATTATATATATATATATATATATATATATATATATATATATATATATATATATATATATATATATATATATATATATAGATATATATATATATATATATACATGAAGAGAGAGAGAGAGAGAGAGAGAGAGAGAGAGAGAGAGAGAGAGAGAGAGCGATGACGAAAACACGTAGAACAACACGAAAATGACGATATATGAAAGTAAGCAAACATTAAGAAAAATAGAAAAGTAACTAATTCTGTTAGGTAAAAATAACAAGAATAATAACAAAATCCTTAGCAAAGAAAAAAAAAAAAGACACAGGAAAATCGGAAATTGAACATATATAAGAGGACACGAGGAAAAGAAAGAGAACCAAATTGTGGGGGGGGGGAAGCAGGAAAAAACGGGGACGCCGAAATGAAGAAAACAGTAAGAACAATATAGGGAAACGTGTGCATTTACAAAACATGGTCACCGTGGCTCAGGCGAGGGGTTCGCGCCCCTCCACGGTCTGAGGTTAGCAAGGGTATGCACACAGGGAAGCGATTACATCTACCAAAACAAGTCCTTTGCAAGAAGGCAACCGTCCTAGCCCTTGGTAGAAAAGGGAGTCCGTGACGTAAAACACGCTTTTATGCATTTACAAACCATAACCACGAAGCACAGAAAAAACAGCGTGAATATTAGAAATATATAAAGGCAGGAAATATTTAAAGAGGGGGAAAATACCTAACTAATTATAGAGGAAGAAAACGACAAAGACGGAGAAAAATAGAGCAACAAATGTTCCGGTTTTACGTCACGGACTCCCTTTTCTACCAAGGGCTAGGACGGTTGCCTTCTTGCGAAGGACTTGTTTTGGCAGATGTAATCCTTACCCTGAGTGCATGCCCTTGCTAACCTCAGAAAAATAGAGCAACAAATATACTGGGGACATAGCAAAGCTTAAGGAAGGAGAATAATCAGAAAAATAGTGAAAAAAGTGGCCAGAAATAGCCAGAAACACAGGAAGACAAATAGTGAAAAAATAGCGGAAAAATAATAAGAGAAATCACTAAAAAACAGTGAGAGAAATAGTTAAAAAACTAGTGAGGAAAACAGTTGTATTACTGAATATGAAATAATATTTTGAAATCTTAATACTGAAAGAAAACAGAGGACACAGAGACATGATTGCGCTAACAATATCGAAGAGAACTGTATGAAAAAGAACGAGACACAGAGCAAATAACAGAAAAAAAATAGTGAGAAAATTAGCCATAACATAGGCCCGATTTCTTAAACAGTGCAAACCTAGGATACCATATTGTTAGTTAGCTAGACACACACAAATGGATTTCATTAACGCATCTGACGCGGTTCTGTGTATATTATATAGAATAACAAGAAAACAGGAATATCTAAAGCTGTCTTTGTTCTCTTGGAAGCAAAAATGACACCCATAATACAACACAGTTGGAAAAATAAATTAAAAAAGGAACAATCGCGCAATCATAA
>JAXCGZ010011987.1:0-10000 GCA_037179515.1 Halocaridina rubra
GTAATAATCAATCTGACTTAAATTTGAAGATTTATATTCCAGTATGCTTTCGTTAATTTTATAGCTGTGCATTTAAACGCTGTTACTTGATAAACGCAATATTATCGGGAGCTCAATGCATACACATCCAGATCTATCCACGTTCCCATATACATATTCAAAGCTGTATTTCTAATGACTTGATACTTGTAACTTAAAAGCTATTATTATTACCTATTAAAAGTCAACAAACGTCAAAAACCTATCCTAACCACATATTTCTTACACGACAGATGAAGCCATATGCTTGTGTATTAGTAAACTGTAAACTATTACTAAAACACACACACACACACACACACACACACACACACACACACACACACACACACACACACACACACACAAACACACACACACAGCAACCTACATTAATCTACTTCACTCTAATTTACATCATCTTAAGTGATCCTAGCTGTGTAGCGACTAGCTATCGACAGACTTGGTGTAGAGGGACTTAATCTTTGAATAGACATAAGTGTCAAAGGACAGGATCAAATAGAGGTTAGGTGAGGCTGACCTTAACCTAAAGACCACCTAGTCTTTCGACACAGTCCACTGATACTATGGCCTGGAACCATAGCTAATCATCGTAAAAAGTATTTAAACCTAACCCAACAAATGCAAAATAACTATCCAAATACAACATGTAATGAAAGGTTTTACTAAAAACTAAACTATTACTAATGTAAATCAATACACCTAAGCTACAGAATTCTAATTTATCAATCCTTAAAGAAGTTTTGTTTACATGAAAAAACATTTGTAACATGTAATATAGCTTTAGGAAGACCCATTTATATATATATATATATATATATATATATATATATATATATATATATATATATATATAATATATATATATATATATATATATATATATATATATATATATATATATATATATATATATATATATATATATATATATATATATATATATATATATATATATATATAATATATATATATATATATATATATATATATATATATATATATATATATATATATATATATATATATATATATATATATATATATTTACACATATATATATACATATATATATATATATATATATATATATATATATATATATATATATATATATATATATATATATATATATATATATAAATTAAGAAATCTAATCGACTGTAAATAAAAAAAAAAATATATGCAATTCGCATTCAGTATCATGTAAAAAAAAACATCAAATCTGGAACCAAAAGATAAATGACCTGTGTGGTATTTACAAGTACTGTGAATCTTACAATACTGGAATATTTACCCAAACACATTAAGGCGTTGAAATATATTTATCTTCATAAAATAACTCATCACAACGTCCTTTGGCACAAGGCACTGACAAAGATTCCTTCATATTCATTTTATCACAAATTAAATACAAAAAAAACTGCACGTCCGAATTTATCATTTCAACAGTTCAAACACCACAGAAAGAAATTGAAAAGGTAAAAACTCACAGGAAACGCAACACCACATCCCAACTCGCGCTCGGTCAGCGCTCTGAACTTTAAACATGTGAGATCTGGAATGTGGTTGACGACTTTCAAAAAAAGGCATAATTGCCAGACACCATCATATAGTAATTAATTTGTTTCAAACTGGTAATAACGATTTTACGTTGAAGTCTACGACAGCATTTTGTAGTTCTTGATTCCAAATTTCTGTCTAAGAAGATTAATATAATTGTCAGATATCTATCTATCTATCTATCTATCTATCTATCTATCTATCTATCTATCTATCTATCTATATATATATATATATATATATATATATATATATATATATATATATATATATATATATATATATATATATATATATATAATATGTGTGTGTGTGTGTGTGTGTGTGTGTGTGTGTGTGTGTGTGTGTGTGTGTGTGTGTGTGTGTGTGTGTGTGTGTGTGTGTGTGTGTACAACAACTGAAGGTCTTTTAGACTAAATTAGGACTGGCCAGAATAGCACGATATTTAATCTTCCATCAGTTACGGTTCTTTTCCTCTGCCTACATCTACAACGAATATTCTGGAGTATTCGTTACACATCTCTCACTATCGTTTCACATCTGATAAGTCACAACACTACATCGATTTCTCTTTGGTTACATTCTCAACATTATTAAATCAACTTTGAATCTTTGTTCAGCCAGTCTTTTTCATTGTTTATAATTCTCTTATAGCTGTCTTGTCCCTAAGGTGCTCCTTTTTTTATATGCTTCCTTGGTGCCCGGGCCCAATGTAGGCAAATTCTTTGCTCGTCCCGGTGTCATCCTCATTATATATATATATATATATATATATATATATATATATATATATATATATATATATATATATATATATATATATATATATATATATATATATATATATATATATATAAACTAATGACTTTGTGAATAAATTTTCAGTAAATCCTAGGATATTATAAGTAACATATTAATAAGCTACACTTACGGCATTAGAGGGATTTAATACTGTTTATATATATATATATATATATATATATATATATATATATATATATATATATATATATATATATATATATATATATATATATATATATATATATATGTGTGTGTATGTGTGTGTGTGTGTGTGTGTGTGATTACCTAATTGTGATTACCTAATTTTGTTTACGGGAAAGAGCCCAAAGCTCGTATCTTCCCGTCTCCTGATCGTTTCCATTTTATACTTAGTGATACTTATCATACCTGTCCTTAAAACTATGGATTGAGATAGCATTAACTACCTCCTCGCTTAGCCAATTCCAATTATCAACTACTCTTACACTGAAAAAGTATTTCCTTACATCCTGCGAAGAAGTTTTCTTACGAAGCTTCAAACTATGACCTCTAGTTCTAGAGCCAGCCATATCAAAATATCGATCCCTATCCACTCTATCATAACCATGAAGGAATTTAAAGACTGTCACCATATCCCCCCTCACTCTTCTAGCTTCGAGTGATGGTAAGTCTAATTCCCTCAGCCTCTCATCATAACTGAGATTGCGTATTTCTGGCACCAGTTTCGTGGCATGTCTTTGAACTTTTTCAAGCTTACCTATGTGCTTTTTCAAGTGCGGATTCCAAAAGGGGGCTGCATATTCGAGTTTTGGCCTCACATAGGTTACATAAATATTTCTGAACATTTCCTTGTCCATGTGCCTGAAGGCTACCCTTACATTTGATAAGAATGCATATGCTGCCCTTACTATGCCATTTATATGTATTTCTGGAGACAAATCTGCCAGTATGTTTACTCCTAGATCTCTCTCATTTTCTGTCTCTTGAATTTGTACTCCAGCCACCGAGTAGTCAAGCTTGGGCCTTCTTGCACTTGTACCCATTCTCATTACCTTACATTTTGAAGTATTGAATTTCATTAGCCACTTTTCTGACCACTCATGCAGATTATTTAGATCCTCCTGAAGTTCTCTACCATTGTTCTTGTTTTTTACTTTCTTCACAATCTATGCATCATCTGCAAACATATTCATGAATGAATTTACAGACTCTGGTAGGTCATTTACATATACAAGGAACAAAAGTGGCCCTAAAACTGAACCCTGTGGAACTCCACTACTAACTCTTCTCCATTCAGACACTGAGTGTCTTACTCTAACCCTCTGTTCCCTTCCTTCTAAGTAAGTTTTTATCCATTCCAAAACATTTCCACCTATTCTAGCCATTGATTGCAGCTTCCTAATAAGTCTCCCATGTGGAACAGTGTCCAACGCTTTCTGGAAGTCTAGGAATATGCAATCTGCCCAGCCCTCTCTTTCCTGTAAGATTTGGCTTACCTCATCATAAAATTCTAATAAGTTTGTTACTGTTGATCTACCTTCTCTGAAGCCATGTTGCCTCACTGTGTGTGTGTGTGTGTGTGTGTGTGTGTGTGTGTGTGTGTGTGTGTGTGTGTGTGTGTGTGTGTGTGTGTGTGTATGTATGTGTGTGTGTGTGTGTGTGTGTGTGTGTGTGTGTGTGTGTGTGTGTGTGTGTGTGTGTGTGTGTGTGTGTGTGTAATTGTGGTTATGCCGACTATTTTTACTTGATACTTAATGAGGAATATTTTTATTAATGAATCCATCAGTTCTCCCAAGATTTCACATTTATATTAAATTATTCCTCGGTTAGGATATGGGATTTTTCCCTGCCACATATATCATCATCGTATCTGCCACACTGTACTAATCTGGCTAATCAGCAAAACTAATAACACTGAATATACATTGTATAAACATCAAATAGCTATGTGCATTGCTTTAACTTTTTTAATTTAATATAAAACTATCTTTTTAATTTTTTCAATTAATATAAAACTATGTTTTTAAGGTTCATCAAATAAAAAAAGATACGAAAGCCACCTACTATTAAGCCCCTTCCAAACAATATGTAAACTCTCCTTTACATTTCGAAACCTAAATACTCTCCAGGGCCTTTAACATCATACACAAAGTCTACTTTACTAATATTTTGCCCTCTATCCTCTACTTTTCTACATCAGCTCCAGGCAGAATTCTTTTTCGCTCTTTCCAAACCTTAGATAATGTCTCTCTTTACGCATATTTAGCTCAGAGAACTTCCACCTCACTTGTATCGTCTGCAACCTAACTGATTTTCACTCTTTCCACACCAAACACGAAATCAACTTAAACGATATCTACGTCAAAGACCCTACTCATTCTACATCATCTCCAACCTGAAC
Source organism: Halocaridina rubra (assembly GCA_037179515.1). Lineage (NCBI taxonomy): Eukaryota > Metazoa > Arthropoda > Malacostraca > Decapoda > Atyidae > Halocaridina > Halocaridina rubra. The sequence goes on from JAXCGZ010011987.1 coordinate 4,787, forward strand.
TTATTCTCTCCCTTCTCACGCCATAAACAAAGTATATTTTAAGAATTCTAACCCCGAGCCTCCCATATTTCCCAAGCCATACTCAAAAAGAAGACTTTCTTTATCTTTTCACACCACACACAACGTCTTTTCCATGTAGCTTTAATTTGAATAACTCATGGTTTTTGTACATGAACCCCAGCCCAATTGCATTTTCGTTCTTCCCAAACCATAAAACAAGGCATAAACAACTTTGACTCAAGGAACTCTCACTTTTCTACCTATTCCCAGACCTAAAACTTTTCTCGCTCTTACCATTCCATGAACAAAGACTCCATAAAACTTCTTTGACTTAAATTATTCCTTCCCTCTCTGTAACCTTCATAACCCACCATTTTTTTTCTGGTCATTTTAATCCCTCTTACCAAGGAAATATTGACAAGCCGAGAGCAGACTGACTGACAACTCCTCTTTTGAAAACATACTCTATTGACATCCAGCATTCACTATGATTTTGGGAAAGGGACGTTGATGGTAAATTTTATGCCAAGAAAGATATCCTCAGTTAGTTTTTATTGAGGCAACCATTTCCGAGGTATCTCTGGCATGATTCTTTACCGTCAGTTTGTCTTGACAGGTTCAAAGGGGCTGTCAAGGCAAAGAATATGACTTGGGTTGCATTGTCCGCAAACATCTTTACCAGCAACTAAAGAGTGTGGTAACTGGCAAAGAGAGCACGTTAAAGAGACAAAATTTTTTTTTACTATTAATATCTCGGTTTCAACTCCTTCCCTCATCAATATTAGTGTGCTTTGATAAGGTGACTAGATGAGGTCAAGAAATGTATGGGTAATATTTTCTTTCTATCGATGTATTCATGGGAATACCTGAGGTCAGAATATTGTTAAATACTTAAATCTTTTTATTTTTATTTCTTGAATGGACCCTCCTCACCATCTCTGCTTGGCTTAATTACATTTAATAGTGTGTCTATTTTAGGGATTTATATAAAACTGATATTTTACAGTCTTTTTTTGACAATTTTCTCTGTTTGTCTTTATCAAACTTTCCATCACTGATGAGATATATTGCTAGTTCTTTGTTTATTAGAGTGGATATATGATTGCTCAGCGAAAAACTACCACCCTCAAAGTAACTTGAAAACGTTATATACCATAGCACGAAAACAAAACTAAAATTTACAAAAATCGTTGCATAGTCCATGTACGAGAAGGAGAAAACGGAAAATTCATGCAAGTATAAAAAGGGTTGCATTACAAACTCAAAACGAGTGCATACTGAGTGCATATATGTGTATCTTTTAATGTGAATTATGATGCGTGTTTTTTTTTTAGTGCATCCAAATTCCTTTTCCAGTTTTATTAGCAAGACTCACAATATCGTCCTAATGACAGCCAAAGCTATAAATTACTGTTCTCTCTTGGGCCTCTCTCATGTAATGGGGTATTCACTACGCCTGCTGAGATGACGTGAGCTAATTACCATGTGAAGGGCGCCCTATCTTCGTATCCCTTTAATAAGTTCTGGGAATAAAAGTCTTAGTCTGTCATAGGGATTCGAACCAGGAATTTCTTCTGCAGGACAGAGTTTACAATAAGAAGGAGGAGAAGGTGAAAAGAAATATATTGTGTTTTTTTTATTGACGAATATAATATCTGCTGCATCAGGAAGAGGAAAAAAAGAAGTGTGTCTGATGTCCGAGTTAGGACAAATAGTAAGTGAATGAGAGTAAATATTTGGACAACATCAGTTAGATGCGGAGCGGTTTCAGAATGTATTATTTTAAGGTGCAGAACTTGAGAACAGGAATATGTTCGCTTGCTATCGTACTTGAATTTATGGTGCAGTTAGTTCAACCAGTGACATGCCACATCCACTTGTGAAATCGTTTTGCATACTAGGATTGAAGGGAATGCTAAACAATCTGAGCCAATAACATCTCTTTCACATCCTTTAAATAACGAAGAGAGGAACTTTAATTTTACTTGAACCACGATAAGACTGATCATAAATCGTTAGGAGGACTGGAACTTCTTGCACAGAAAATGGAAGGGGCGTCTCATCTAGGCAGTCAGTGCCAGCTTTCGCCCCCGAGATATTAATGCTCTAAAGTTTTGATATATACGAAGGACTGACGAATTGTTTATCTTCAAACTCTCGAAGGACCAGAGTTCATTTCTGCTTGACACGCATTGCTCATTTTCTTTATCAATAATACCCACTACTGTTATACCTCTTGCAATCACTCTCACACATATATGAACATACATAGGCACCATCGTATACATACATATATTCATACATACATACATGCATGCATACATACATACATACATACATACATACATACATACATACATACATACATACATACATACATACATACATACATACATACATACATACATACATACATACATACATACATACATACATACATACATTGCTATCTCAATTCATAGTTTTAAGGATAGGTATGATAAGTATCACTAAGTACAAAATGGAACCGATCAGGAGACGGGAAGATACGAGCTTTGGGCTCTTTCCCAGGGGAGATTCCAAGATGCAGGAAACAAGCAAACGTGATACCTATCTTCAAAAAGGGAAGGAGGGATACTGCTCTGAACAATAGACCAGTTTCCTTGACCAGCATAGTTTGCAAAGTTATGGAGAAACTACTAAGGAAACATATCTCTCTTCACTTGGAATCCTTCAACTTTTTGTCAGTAAGGCAACATGGTTTCAGAGAAGGTAGATCAACAGTAACAAACTTATTAGAAGTTTATGATGAGGTAAGCCGAATCTTACAGGAAAGAGAGGGCTAGGCAGAGTGCATATTCCTAGACTTCCAGAGAGCGTTTGACACTGTTCCACATGGGATACTTATTAGGAAGCTGCAAGCAATGACTAGAATAGGTGGAAGTGTCTTGGAAGGAATAAAAACTTACTTAGAAGGAAGGGAACAGAGGGTTAGAGTAAGACACTCAGTGTTGGAATGGAGAAGAGTTAGTAGTGGAGTTTCACAGGGTTCAGTTTTAGGGCCACTTTTGTTCTTGTATATGTAAATGACCTACCAGAGTCTGTAAAGTCATTCATTAATATGTTTGCAGATGATGCAAAGAATGTGAAGAAAGTAGGAAACGAGAACAATGGTAGAGAACTTCAGGAAGATCTAAATAGTCTGCATGAGTGGTCAGAAAAGTGGCTAATGAAATTCATTACTTCAAAATGTAAGGTAATGAGATTGGGTACAAGTGCAAGAAGGTCCAAGCTTGACTACTCGGTGGCTGGAGTACAACTTCAAGAGACAGAAAATGAGAGAGATCTAGGAGTAAACATACTGGCAGATTTGTCTCCAGAAATACATATAAATGGCATAGTAATGGCATCATATGCCTTCTTATCAAATGTAAGGGTAGCCTTCAGGCACATGGACAAGGAAATGTTCAGAAATATTTATGTAACCTATGTGAGACCAAAACTTGAATATGCAGCCCCCTTTTGGAATCCGCACTTGAAAAAGCACATAGCTAAGCATGAAAAAGTTCAAAGACATGCCACGAAGCTGGTGCCAGAAATACGCAATCTCAGTTATGATGAGAGGCTGAGGGAATTAGACTTACTATCACTCGAAGCTAGAAGATTGAGGGGGGTTATGGTGACAGTCTTTAATTTCCTTCATGGTTATGATAGAGTGGATAGGGATCGATATTTTGATATGGCTGGCTCTAGAACTATAGGTCATAGTTTGAGGCTTCGTAAGAAAACTTCTTTGCAGGATGTAAGATAATACTTTTTCAGTGTAAGAGTAGTTGATAATTGGAATTCGCTTAGCGAGGAGGTAGTTAATGCTATCTCAATCCATAGTTTTAAGGAAAGGTATGATAAGTATCACTAAGTACAAAATGGAACCGACCAGGAGACAGGAAGATACGAGCTTTGGGCTCTTTCCCGTAAACACAATTAGGTAATCACATACATACATACATACATACATACATACATACATGCATACATACACAAAGAGAGAGAGAGAGAGAGAGAGAGAGAGAGAATCAGACATGGCGCCACAGTTATGCCACAAAGCGGAGGAGACGCGTCACAAAGACTTAGGGGGTGGTGGGAGGGAGGAGTAAAAACCAGACACTCCCACTTCCTTCTGTTTAATTCTCTTTAAATAATAATAATAATAATAATAATAATAATAATAATAATAATAATAATAATGATGATGATGACGATTATTATTATTATTATTATTATTATTATTATTATTATTATTATTATTATTATTATTATTATTATTATTATTATAATAATAATAATAATAATAATAATAATAATAATAATAATTATTATTATTATTATTATTATTATTATTATTATTATTATTATTATTATTATTATTTTTATTATTATTATTTATACAATGGGCACAATTCTTCTTGTAAGGGAGTTTCAAGTCAAAGAACGCACATTTACAACGATAGGGGGGCAAGGATTCTCTGACAAGATCACTTACCCCCAACGCTTTATCACTTGTCAACCCCCCAAACACTCACCTGTTTCAGTTAATTGCGCTAGCAGGCGCGAGGCATCCTTTTGGGCCGCGTCACTTGTACTTAATCTCTCTCCACTCATTCCTAGCTCTTGCCCTCTCTCTTCCTTGTTACACTGACATACCAAGTGCATCAAATGCTCTTTTCACATCAATCTCATTCTAGGTTTTCCTTTTGGGTTTACTCTAACCACTTCCGCACAGCACACTCTCTTTGATAGTTGTCCATCATTCATTCTTTACATGTCTCCAAAGCATCTCAAAACTTTCTTATTTAACTTATTTGACAGTTTTATTTCAACACTCGTTCCCTGCCTCATCTCCTCATGTCTCACTCTATCTATTCTAGATATATCTGTCATAATTTTCAAACACCTCATCCCCATTAAATTCAACGAATTCTTTTCATTCTCTCTTGCTTTCCAAGTCTCTGCTCTATACAGTGCCGTCGGCATAATCACACCCTCATATAACTTTCTCTTAGCATTCATGCCTAAGTACCTATATATATCAAACTTCCTCAAGCATCTCTTCATCCACACTCACATTCAGTCTGCCAGAATTATCAATTCTCGTATATCTTAGAACTTCTCTTTCGCCGACATTCACCTGCAGCTTCCTTCTTTTGCACAGTCTAACAAATTCAAGTCATCAAG
>JAXCGZ010011987.1:12500-17500 GCA_037179515.1 Halocaridina rubra
TTTAATTTTCGGACGGAATATATATAATAATAATAATAATGATAATAATAATAATAATAATAATAATAATAATAATAATAATAATAATAATAATAATAATAATAATAATAATAATAATAATAATAACCATATTCTACTACTGTTCCGCAATGTCACTGATGTCCTCATTCTAATAAGCAAAAATGGAAAGATTTTACCAAGTAAGACATAAACAATTGAGAGGAGAAACTCAGTTTATAATATAAAACAAAAAGAAATGAGAAAATGAAAAATAAGTGAAAGAGACATTTACTTTACATATTCCATCCAAGTTTTTCTAATAGCAGAGATCACACACCACACAGCCAGTATTAAAAATATAAAATCAAATAAAAAAAAAAAGTTTCTATCACAGATTCATGAATTCCCTCTCTAAGATAAGATCAAAAAGCTGTAATAATATAAAAATTTCCGGTAAAAATTGAAACAAAAAGAAAAAAATAGAGATTTTTAATCAAGATTCTCCAAACTGAACTCACAGATGAGAGCAGAAATAATAACAACATCATAAAAAAAACACACACGTACACACACAGGGAAATGAAAACAAGAAAAGGGGAAAAAGATATAAAATTGTAACACTCCTAAACTTTCTTTAAAGTTGAGAACGGAAACTATGACAATAATAATAAAAAAAAAGGAACACTCCAATGGAAGCAAGAAAACAAATTAATTATCACACTTCAAAGTGTTCTCTAATGTTGAGAACAGACACTAGTCAGTTATCAAAAACATAAATATAAAAAAAGATACTGCTTAAATCTCTATAGACCTCCCTCTAAAACTAAGAATAAGTGTTACGTCAAAGTTATCAAAAATAAAAATAAAAACGTTATCTTTAAAAAGTCTCTTCCATCTTTTTCTAAGGCTACTTACAAAATCTATTCGAAATAAAAAAAAAACACAGACACACAAGTCTGCACAACAAAATAAACGATAAAAATAAAAACCTAATTAGCAGCCATACATATATTCATCTATAGCAGAAACAAAAAGCCATCGACGTCTTCATAAAAAAAAATGAGAAAAAACACATTGACATCATGAAAAACAAAGAACAGCTGAGAAGAATTACCACGTCAATGACATCAAAACCACGAACAAGAAAAGGAAATATATATATATATATATATATATATATATATATATATATATATATATATATATATATATATATATATATATATATATATATATATATATATATATATATATATATATGTATATATATATATATATATATATATATATATATATATATATATATATATATATATATATATATATATATATATATATATATATATATATATATATATATATATATATATATATATATATATATATATATATATATATATAGATATATACATATATATATATATATATATATATATATATATATATATATATATATATATATATATATATATATATATATGTATATATATATATATATATATATATATATATATATATATATATATATATATATATATATATATATATATATATGTTGTGACCTGTGGGGCAGGCACAACATCAAAGAATAGCCTCAACGTATTCCCTGCGTGTCGTAAAAGGCGACTAAAAGTGGACGGGGCGGGGGGACTAGGAATCCCCCCTTGTATCAACCTCCTGTGAGACGTCAAAGAAGAAGGGGAGTAGAGGGGAGAATAACTTCTCCCCAAACTCTAGTTTTGGGGTGTCTAAATGTGCGTGGTTGTAGCACGATAGAGAGCAAAAGATGTGAGATTAGATATATGTTTGGTAGGAGGAGGATGGATGTATTGGCATTGTGTGAGACGAAGATGAAAGGAAAAGGAGAAGTAGCATTTGGTGATGTGACGGGTAGGGTGTCTGGGGTTGAAAGGGGGAGAGCGAGAGAAGGTGTGGCATTATTGCTGAGTGAATGGATGGTAAATCAGCTAGTGGAATGGAATGAAGTGTCATCTAGGCTGATATGGGTGAGGGCTAGGATAGGAATGGAATGTTGGGCTTTTGTTAGTGCGTATGAGCCAGGATGTGAGAGAAGTGAGGAAGAGCGGGATGAATTCTGGAATGAGTTAACTAGATGTGTGGATGGTCTGAGTAGAAGGAACTATGTAGTTGTGTTGGGTGACTTGAATGCCAGAGTGGGTGATGGAGAGATAGAAGGTGTTGTAGGAAAGTATGGGGTACCAGGTGGGAATGAGAGTGGCGAGAGACTGTTAGATATGTGTGTGGAGCAAGAGTTGGTGATAGGTAATAGTTTATTTAAGAAGAACTTAATAAATAAGTATACATGGATGAATGTGGCAAATGGAAGAGTGAAAGAAAGAGCATTGATGGATTATGTGTTGGTAGCATACATTCAGGGGTGTGGCTGCTGGGATGTCTGATCATTTTTTGGTTGAAGCAAAAGTGGTAGTAGCAAAAGAGTGGGGAAATAGTGTGGGGGGATGTAGAAGAGAAATAGTGAAGGTGGAAGAGTTGAAAAAGCCAGAGGAGAGACAGGAATATCAGGACAGGTTGAGAGTGGCATATGACAGGGTGAAAGAAAGAGAAGTTGGGGAGTTAGGGGAGGAATGGGGGTTGATGAAAGAATGTTTTGTGGGACATGCAAGTGATGTGGGTGGAAAGAGGTTTGTTGGAGGTGGCATGAGGAGGGGCAGCGAGTGGTGGAATGAAGGGGTGAAAATGAAGGTGGAAGAGAAAAAGAGGGCTTTTGAGGAATGGCTGCAGTGTAAAAGTAGGGAGAAGTATGAATGATATAGGGAGAAAAATGTGGAAACCAAGCGGAAGGTAGAGGAAGAGAAGAGGTTGGCAAATGTTAGGTGGGGACAGGATTTTAGTAGGTCATATGAGGAGAATAAAAAGAAGTTTTGGAAAGAAGTGAAGAGAGTAAGGAAGGGTGGATCGAGGATGGAAGAGACAGTGAAAGATGTGAATGGACAGATGTTAAGAGGGAACGATGCAAGGAAAAGATGGGCAGAATATTTTGAGTGCTTGCTGAATGTTGAGGAAGATAGAGAGGCAGCTATAGTGGCAGTGGGAGGGGTTCAAGGGCCAGTAATGGGAGATGAAAATGAGAGAGAGATTACAAGAGAGGAGGTGAAAAGGGCATTGTATGAAGCGAAAGCAGGTAAAGCACCTGGAATGGATGGTGTGAGAGCGGAGATGTTGAAAGAAGGGGGTATGACTGCATTGGAATGGTTAGTGAGAGTGTTTAATATATGCTTTATGTAGTCATTGGTGCCAGTGGAATGGGTGATTGCCTGTATAGTGCCCCTATACAAAGGTAAGGGAGATATGTATGAATGCAGCAATTTTAGGGGTATAAGTTTGTTGAGTGTGGTAGGAAAAGTGTATGGTAGGATACTGGTTAATAGGATTAGGGATAAGACAGAATATGTGATCGCGGAAGTGCAGAGTGGTTTTAGGAGAGGTAGAGGTTTTATAGATCAGATTTTTATAGTTAGGCAGTTATGTGAGAAATATTTAGCAAAGGGTAATGATGTGTATTTTGCATTTTTGGATCTGGAGAAAGCATATGATAGAGTTGATAGAGAGGCTATGTGGAATGTTTTGAGATTATATGGAATTAATGGTAAATTGTTGCATGCAGTGAAGAGTTTGTACGAGGGCAGTAGAGCTTGTGTTAGGGTAGGGAATGAAGTGAGTGAGTGGTTTCCAGTGAGTGTGGGACTGAGACAGGGATGTGTGATGTCACCATGACTGTTCAATTTGTATATTGATGGAGTTGTAAGAGTGGTGTATGAGCGAGTGCGTGGTCGAGGTTTGAGAATGATAGATGGGGATGATAACAAGTGGGAGCTAAATCAGTTGCTGTTTGCAGAAGATACTGTGGTGGTGGCATATTCAGAGGAAAAGCTGTGTCAGTTAGTGCCAGAATTTGGAATGGTGTGTGAGAGAAGGAATATGCGAGTGAATGTGGGAATGAGTAAGGTTATGAGGTGTACAAGAAATAAGGATGGCGCTGGATTGAATGTTATGTTGAATGGAGAGACACTTGAGGAGGTTAATCAGTTTAAGTATTTAGGCTCGATTATAGCTGCAAATGGTGGAGTGGAAGCAGATGTGTGTCACAGAGTGAATGAAGGATGTAAAGTGTTGGGTGCATTGACAGGAGTGATGAAGAGTAGAGGGTTGGAAATGAATGTTAAGAAAGTTTTGTATGAGAAAGTGGTTGTGCCAATTGTGATATATGGATCAGAGTTATGGGGTATGATAGTAAGTGAGAGACGGAAACTAAATGTGTTTGAGATGAAATGCCTGAGGAGTATGATTGGTGTATCTCGATTGGATAGGGTTAGGAATGAAGTGGTGAGAGCAAGAACGGGTATGAGGAGAGAAATTGCAGGCAGAGTAGATATGAATGTTCTGAGATGGTTTGGCAATGTGGAAAGGATGGATGATGAAAGGCTGCTGAAAAAGGTGATGAATGCGAGAGTTGATGGGAGAAATCCTAGAGGGAGGCCTAGGTTTGGATGGATGGATAGAGTAAGAAGAGCCCTGAATGATAGGAGGATGGATGTGAGGGAAGCAAGCGAGCGTGCTAGGAATAGGAATGAGTGGCGAGCGATTGTGACGCAGCTCTGATGGGCATCTGCAGTTACCACGGGGCTGCATCTTACAGAGGTAGCCCTGTGGTAGGGGCAGTAGGAGGAGTTGGCAGTTTTGAAGCGACACAGGTTGTGGAAGAGCCGGGAGGATGGGCTGTGGCACTCCAGCAGTGGCATCTGAACGGTCGCTAGCTCCCTCGTCATTGCCCATAGAGCAAAGTAATCCCCCTATTTGTTTTCCTTTCTTGATGTCGGCTACCCCCAATTAAAGGGGGAAACAGCCATGGTAGATAATAGTAGTAGTAGTAATATATATATATACATATATATATATATATATATATATATATATATATATATATATATATATATATATATATATATATATGAATCATG
>JAXCGZ010011987.1:22500-25000 GCA_037179515.1 Halocaridina rubra
TATAAACAGAAACAACTGCCTAATATTATATATGAACTTACAAAGCTGGAATTTAACCTGTTTAAATGGTATTCGAGTATTCTAATATGGTAAAATAGATCCAGGTCTGGTTTAATCCTGACTTAGACTTTATGTGTTAACTCTAGTTCCATATATTAGTTTTGTAATCAAGCATGAATGACTTAGATTTTCACCTTTCATCAAAACTCTAACTTATTAACCAATGTATGTGTGGAAAACTCATAAGATTCCTAGAAAAAGTTTTGTAATTCATTATTTTTAATTCTAACTTTTTGCATTTCTTCTTTTTTATCTCTGTATTTATTCGAAATGATAGAATTCATAGTTAATTTGATAGTCATATATCCAGGTCTCGATATTGCTCTTAACTTTATGTGGCGTTGTTTTTCACTTTATTTTACTGAATTCTGTTGTGAACTTCGTTATTTTCATTAAAACCTTTGAAATCATGATTTATTTTGTCAGTTATATTTCCAATAATGAATATTGAACTTACCTTTACTTACCTTTGATTCGGCACCTTTAAATTACAGCCTGTGGCACTGAGGCGCAGACCTGCTCTAGTGCCCATAACTGTAGGTTAAATTACGAAAATAATTTTCCTTTAACCTTACATGAAAGAGAGTCAGCTTTTGAAGGTACAGTAATTGGTTATTTACATCAAATTTCGTTCTCTCTCTCTCTCTCTCTCTCTCTCTCTCTCTCTCTCTCTCTCTCTCTCTCTCTCTCTCTCTCTCTCTCTCTCTCTCCTCTCTCTCTCTCTCTCTCTCTCTCCTCTCTCTCTCTCTCTCTCTCTCTCTCTCTCTCTCTCTCTCTCTCTCTCTCTCCACCAACATCAACTGTAAAGCAGCAATATAATTTATTACAACATACTGAATTTCAGTATCTGATACTGTGCATCAATAGTTTTCCTATATAAAGTATGTTTCGCGATAACATAGAAAAAACATAGGATCATTTTTCGTCATGATAAAATAGACAGTCTAATGTTTTCCTTTATGACAAAAATAAACATGTAAGCGATCATTTGTAGTTCTGATAAAAATACGCAGTGTACCATATTCCATTATTGTAAAGTATACGTGAATCAGCAAGATTCGTTAATGCGCGCACACACACACACACATACACACACACACACACACACACACACACACACACACACACACACACACACACACACACACTAGGAATAATTTGTTATGATATATATCATATGGTTCATTTTCTTTTTCTCTCCTACACTTTAATATCTCCTTACCCTCTTTTTGGGCATATGAAACAAAAATACTGCATCCGTGCTCCCCAGTTTATCGTAAAAGTAGACTACATGGGAAGGAGAGGGGTTGCTGTGAATAGCTCTTTGTGGTTTCCTCCTACAAAATTTAGATTTTCTTTGGCTCGGTCAGCCCCTTTTAAGAGGGAATTATGGCCCTTGCATAAATATTTTATAGACAATAAAAATACCCAATGGAGCTTTTTCCATTATATAAGAAATACATAATCCAGCATGTACCACTGCAGTATAACTAAACAAGCGATATTATGTCATTAGAGTAAAGAAAAAAAATAGCATCTTCCATTATGGCAAGAATACATGATCAGATCGTGATCCGCTATGGCACAAAATATACGTGAAATATTTTGTCGTAATGGTAACAATGCATAATATGCGCAATCCAGCATGTTCCTCAGTGACAAGAATACTGAAATTATTAAATTAAGTGATGTTATAAAAAAAAACACACACACACAATTGGCCGTTTTCCATATTGGCAAAAATACACTATCCATCATGCTCCACTTGGGTATGAAAACTCGAGTAATCAAATGCAGCTTCAGTAGAAGAATAATAATAAACCTCTATTTCCATTACAATAATAATAAACCTTTATTTCCATTACAATACAATGGGTATTCGTCAGCCGGGGCAAGCCCCAACCCCCAACTGTGGTGACCAACCACAGTAGTACCTGCCAGGAAACAGCTTAAACTCTCGGTCTTGGACGGGAACCGATCTTTCGACCTCGTGAATGCGCAGCCAGCGTGTTACCACTGTACTAGCAAGCAGACACATTTAAGTGTTATTCACTATAGCAAATCTTATACATAAGAGTGTTTCCTATTATACAAGAAATACCAAAGTGGAAAATTTCCATTATGGCAACAGTGCGATCTCGAGCGTTATACGCTACGGTAAAAATAAAAGCCTCGAATTTCCAAAAACCCAAAAGTACACAATGGGGGAAATTCAGTAAGGAATAAAATAACATTAACATAATATTTTCCGTTATGGCAAAACTGCATCTCTTAAGTATTTTCTGTATGGCAATATTGATCTACTGAAAAATTTGCAATCAAACCAAATAATATGACATTAAGAATTTCCATGCTATATCTTTTCTTAACGGAAAATATACACTAGGGAGGGTTTTCCTTTATGACAAAATCAAATCTGCGAGATATATATATATATATA
>JAXCGZ010011987.1:27500-32500 GCA_037179515.1 Halocaridina rubra
ATACATACATACATACATACATACATACATACATACATACATACATACATACATACATACATACATACATGCATACATACATACATACATACATACATACATACATACATACATACATATATGAATGCATGCATACGTGCTTACATACACACTTACATAAATACACATATATAAATACATAAATGAATGAAGAAATTAATATAACATAAATTTTCTTCATTTGTAAAGATTTCAGTTGACCACAAAATTACAAAGCAGGTAATTGACAGCGAGTTTATGCGCTTGATCATAATAAAGATTTTTGAAGTATGAAACTTGTTATTATCTTGTTTAACCAATATGAAAATTGCTGTTATGGATAAGCAAGATTATAAAATGGGTTTCCATAATATATGTAATTATGTTATTTGAAAAATATGAAAAATGTGGTCTGTATAAAAAATAATTTATAGTTTCCTGAAGTATGATACATGCCATTAGTAACTTTTGACAAATACTAAACTTTTTGAAAAGCAATAGAGAATACTGTAAAATAAGTTTCTGAAACATGAATCTCAACGTGGGTAGGTAAATAAATTTTTAACACATTTAAATCATGCCACTGTAGGATGGGTATATATAATACTCAGACAAACACATCAGCAAATGCTTAAATATTTTTTATAAATGTGACACAGGGACGGGCAAGGAAAACTGCCTCATCGGGCCCGGGCACTTAGAATACATTTAAGAAAAACTAAAAGCTTAAGAATAAATCAGAAATAAAAAATTGATGAACAGTAAAAGAGACAGGATGAATGAACCGTCAAAATGATGTAGAACTAAAAATATTATAATGATGAGAAAGACAGTAAAGAAACACAGAGATAGGGAGAGTTGTGACTTGTCAGCTATGAAGGGACAATAAGGGATAATAATAACGAATATCCAAGAATATTTGGTGTAGATGTAGGCATAGCAAAAGAGCCGTGACTGAAGGAAGACTTGACACAGAGATGCCCTGGAAAGTCATATTTAAGTCCAAATGACCTTTAGTTGTTTTATCGCAACGAGCAGTATTAGGATTCAAACCAGCCTCTGTAATCTTGTACGTTATATATATATATATATATATATATATATATATATATATATATATATATATATATATATATATATATATATATATATATATATATATATATATATATATATATATATATATATATATACATATATATATATATATATATATATATATATATATATATATATATATATATATATATATATATATATATATATATATATATATATATATATATATATATATATATATAATCAAATAAGACATTAACATATGCGAAAACATGAATATTTTTCCCCGACTAGGACTCGAACCTAAGACACATAATTACTGTGCCAAGGCGATACCTAGTATATCACAGAAGGCATAAAAGAGAAACCAACCTTACGATTTAACTACTATACTACGAATGAATGCATTCTTTCTGAATACCTTTTTGTTCATATTACAGCTTCTCCAAATCTCACTCGTAGCTTCGTTTTCACATTTAAATCATATCCCAATCTAAGCAGGCATCTACAATAATCCAATAAACACATTAACATATGTGAAAACATGAATCATATTTTACCCGACTAAGACTCGAATCAAACACATATACTTACTGTGCCAAGGGCTACCAACTACACCACAAAAGGTCTAAAAAGAGAAGCCATCCTTACACCTTAACTGCTATACTAGGAATGAACGCATTCTCTCTGATTACCTTTTTGTTCATATTACAGCTTCTACCAGCCTCAATCGTGGCTTCGTTTTCACATTAAATTCAAATCCCAACCTAAATAGGAATCAACAGTAATCAAATAAACACATTAACATACGTGGAAACAGTAATTGTGTCTCCTAGGTTCGAGTCCCGGTCGGGGTAATATATATAAATATATATATATATATATATATATATATATATATATATATATATATATATATATATATATATATATATATATATATATATATATATATATATATTTACTGTTCATCATTTTTTTATTTATGATTTATTCTTAAGCTTTTAGTTTTTCTTAAATGTATTCTAAGTGCCCGGGCCCGATGAGGCAGTTTTCCTTGCCCGTCCCTGTGTCACATTTATAAAAAAATATTTAAGCATTTGCTGATGTGTTTGTCTGAGTATTATATATACCCATCCTACAGTGGCATGATTTAAATGTGTTAAAAATTTATTTACCTACCCACGTTGAGATTCATGTTTCAGAAACTTATTTTACAGTATTCTCTATTGCTTTTCAAAAAGTTTAGTATTTGTCAAAAGTTACTAATGGCATGTATCATACTTCAGGAAACTATAAATTATTTTTTATACAGACCACATTTTTCATATTTTTCAAATAACATAATTACATATATATATGGTATATCACATATGTATATGTGCTATATATATATATATATATATATATATATATATATATATATATATATATATATATATATATATATATATATATATATATATATTATATATATATATATATATATATATATAGATAGATAGGTAGATAGATAGATAGATAGATAGATAGATAGATAGATAGATAGATAGAGAAATATTATTAATAAATATAAGTTTTTGATGTATAAACTTTACCGGAGGGTATATCAACCAGATCTTAATCAGAATATAAATTTGATCCTTTATAAGACACCAATTTCTTGATGAAAATTATAATTAGCATATATGAATGAACAATATTATAAAATGAGATCGCATTTACTTCACGGACTCCATTCTCTAATAAGGCAATGACGTTGCCTTCTTGCAAAGGACTTTGGTTTTAGCAAATGTGATCGTTAGCCTGAGTGCATGCCCTTGCTAACCTCAGACCTCGGCGGGCCGTGAACCCTCAACCTGACGTTTCAGAGTTCTGGACGCTGCCGATGTGTCTGAAATATATGTCATTACTTGTCGCCGTGGCTCAGTCGGTAGCGTCTCCGACTCTGAGGCGTCAGGTCGAGGGTTCGCGCCCCGCCACGGTCTGAGGTTAGCAAAGGCATGCACTCAGCGTAAGGATTACATCTGCCAAAACAAGTCTTTCACAAGAAGGCAACCGTCCTAGCCCTTGGTTGATAAGGGAGTCCGTGACGTAAAACCGGAACAGAACCGGAACAGATATAAAGTATACGAATATTTGTGATATGGATAAACGCAATTACAAAAGATAGTTTTTGAAGTATGTGTCGTTATACCGTTTGACAAATAGGAACCTGGTAAACTGGTGATGCGGCTAGACAATATTATAACACATGTTTTTGATGTATGCCATAATGTTTTTGACATAGGCGGAAATTGGCTATGTGGATTAAAGATTACAAAATTGGGTTCTAAATATGTCATCTCATTTTAGGAAAGAAAGAATATTGTGAAACTGATGATAGGGATAAAGAAGATTATAAAACAAGTGTTTAAAATAGGCATCATTACATTTTTGACAAATACTTGTATGATAATTGGTATTACGTGTGGGGAAATTTATAAGACAGTGTTTTGACATAGATGATATTATGATTTTTGACATACACGAATATTAGCGATACAAATAACGAGATTGATATGATTAAGTCTCTGACGAATTTGTCATTCTAGTTTGAGACAAATATGAAAACTGGTAAATTGATGACTCGGAATAAGAAAATTATGAAATAGGTTTTTAAAATATGCCTTTTTTTTTACGAATGCAAAAATTGATGACGTGGACATATAAAAGTGTAAAACATTTTCTGAAGTGGGAGTGTCATGATACTCTTTGACGCATATAAAAGTGGTGACCTAAAATGTGCATAATTTCATAGAATATTTCTTTTTATTTACGGAAAACCAGTTATCTGAAGCTATCATTTTATGACGCGACTGAGAGTATGTTGTAAAATGTGCAAAGTAGCTTGTTCTTACTACTTTGCAAATAGACTTAGAGCAAAAGTACTTTACAGCTACGACTTTAATCTGCTTATTATTCGGGTATTATTCTAAAATGATTAATCAATGTGATTCTCTTGTTACATTGTCTGACATGAAGAGTACTTTCAACTTTATGGCTTTGAAAATGGAGTTGAAAATGTATTTTTAAAGAAATGCAGCTCGGCCAAGATCTAACTGTATTCTTTTAAAAACATATAACAGGCATTCGATTTAACAACATTTTTGAGTATATAAACAGATCCCAAGAAACGCTTTAAAAATTAATTTTCTGTCGAGGCAAACCCAAACAAACAAACAAACTTAACGTGCATAAAAGCTTATCATTCTTTTCTTTTTAATGGAAAATGATCAAAAAGAAAGAAAGAAGAAAAAATATAATTTTATAGATAAAGGAAAGGACAAACGAGACTCTCACACGACAGCCATAACTGACTCAACAGACTAAGTAATAATGTCATTAGGAGCTTAGAGACAGTGATGGAACAGATGAACTTCCAATAATTCAAGGGCTCCACATAAGCAAAACTGCAAATTCTCTCTCTCTCTCTCTCTCTCTCTCTCTCTCTCTCTCTCTCTCTCTCTCTCTCTCTCTCTCTCTCTCTCTCTCTCTCTCTCTAAGAAGTCTCTGGAAAAGGGTTGGAAAAGTACTTTTCCCCCCCACAAATACTCTTGGGGGGGAGAGGAGATGGCTCACTATAGAAGAAGCAAATACTCTGGGGGGGGGGAGGAGATGGCTCACTATAGAAGAAGCAAGGTAGAGGGAGGAGGGTGAAGGAACATATACTCTGGGGGGGGGAGAGGAGATGGCTCACTATAGAAGAAGCAAGGTAGCGGGAGGAGGGTGAAGGAACATGTCTTGAAGGTGGGCTGTCGCTCCAACAAAGACAATATTGATGTATTCGTACCTCATTAGAGACTTGGAAATAAAATAAAATAAATCAACTAAATATAAATTAAAATTTTATTATTTCCTTTTGTAGTTTTTTTTAGTTAGCG
>JAXCGZ010011987.1:35000-42500 GCA_037179515.1 Halocaridina rubra
TAACATATGTATGTCTTTGTTCCGCTAGAAATATGCTTTCCACAAACAATAATGTAAATTCAGAATTACCAGAAAAATACATTCTTAGAATCTAAAAGAATAAATAATAGCAATAAATAAACAATTATTATATAAACAGATAAATAAATATATAAATGAATAATTGAACTAATAAATGAATATATTAAAAACTAATTAATTAATTAATCAATTGAATACTTATAAACTTATTTATATTTTTCATTTTCCTTACAGATGGTGGCCTTTGACCGAGAGAAAGTGAAGCAGGAAGGCTTCCAACTCTTTGGAAAACTCATTCGGACCAAAGATCCGGCGCGGCTGCAAGGAGACAGCGGAACCGAATCCAAGTTACAGAAGGTGCTGACGACGGTTGACCTGACCTCATTAGGGGTAGGGTCATGCGTGGGTACGGGCATGTACTTAGTGGCGGGTATGGTGGCTAAAAATAATGCTGGACCCGCGGTCATGCTCTCCTTTACTATCGCCGCCATTGCCTCCATCTTCTCCGGTAACTATATCTGATTTCATCTGTAATGTTCACTTTTGAACTTGTTTATCTACAGGAACCACATGGGGGGGGGTTAATTCTTCCTCATTGTTGCCACTCCCATCGTACCCCAACCTTCCCCCTATAAAAAAAAAATCTTAAAGCCCATTGCACAGTTATTGAGACAATAAAGATGGAATATACCAATAAGTCACATGGACATATGTCATTTGGATATTAACATACATACATATACCTTGGCTGTTTCCCCCTTAAATTGGGGGGTAGCCGACATCAAAAAAGGAAAACAGTTTGGGGAGAAGTTATTCTCCCCTCTACTCCCCCTCTTCTTTGACGTCTCACAGGAGGTTGGTACAAGGGGGGGATTCCCAGTCCCCCCGCCCCGTCCACTTTTAGTCGCCTTTTACGACACGCAGGGAATACGGTGAGGCTATTCTTTGATATTGTGCCCGCCCCACAGGGCAATTAACAAAAAACAAAATAGGAAAAAGTACACAGAGTCATAAACCAAACAAACAATATTTAAAAGACACGGCCAAACAATCAAACAAACAATAAATGCATACATGCAACAAATCAATGACCCACACATCTAATCCTAAAGAGCTGATAAGTATTGCTTACGCGAGAGGGATACCATTACCCTGCCCTTGTTTTTATTACGTAACCATTGCGGAGACAAGGAATTCAAGCCATCTTTGAGAGCAGAAACACGGACTTATTTTTGGGTGGATACTAGGTGCAATATCAACTGAACCACTGGAGGATGTGGCTAGCACCAATGGGACGCCACTACGCTTTCCTTCTTATCCCCAAGTAGACCTGGTAGATGATCAGCTACCTTGGAGAGCATGATTTAAATAGCTAAATGAGCAATAATTCATTTGGTCAACATATCCAGCAGATACACTGGTTTCATATTTTCATGAAAAAAAAACGCGTATTGGTAATTGCACTAAAATAATTAACACAACCCAAATCATATAAATTTCATATATCAACTGAATAGGAAAAGTATAATAAGATAACTCGATTAAAAACGTCAACACAATGAATCCCTATATGCATACGCATATTGAAGGGTGTGTGTGTGTGTTGTGTATGTATGTATGTGTGTGTGCATGCGTGTGCGTGTGTGTTCGTATATATATATATATATATATATATATATATATATATATATATATATATATATATATATATATATATATATATATATATATATATATATATATATATATATATATATATATATATATTTATATATATATATATATATATATATATATATATATATATATATATACATATGAATTATGTATGTGCGTGCATGTTATATATATATATATATATATATATATATATATATATATATATATATATATATATATATATATATATATATATATATATATATATATATATATACACGTGTGTGTGTATGTATGTATGTATGTATGTATGTATGTATGTATGTATGTATGTATGTATGTATGTATGTATGTATGTATGTATGTATATGCACAAATGCATATACAGTAGCCATATTCTTGCTTATAAGGGATGTGGCCGAGTCAAAGCACACACATTCACCAGAAAAGCCAGTGCACTTCATCCTTCACTACTTATCTCCTTAGATATAAAGAAGCATCACAACCCCCTCCCCTTTAAATAAACACACTATTTGGCTTATTCTGAAAGTAACTGGGCAAAGATCTTATGACGTAAGATTCGACAGTGTGAAAGACTCATTAAATAGGATTAAATAATTTGTAAATAGCTGACTGAAAAAATAATCTAGTATTCCGTAAGGAAAACTGGAAATTTAAAAGGAAATATAAAACTGACATAAAAATAAATATATATGGAAATAAATAAATATATATGGAAATAAATAAATGAAATGAAATAGCTAAACATGTAAATCAATGAATACGTAAATTATTAAATAATACGTGAATAAATACATGAATGCGTAAATAAATAAATGAATAAATAAATACTGAATACGAGAAATGAAAATACATACAACAGTATCTAAGAATAGAGAGCAAGTAAGAAAGAAACAAATAAACAAAGTAAATAAACAAATAAGTAACAAATCAATTTGTTCTGCTGTTTAATTTTCCAAACCGCAAATACATAAAAAGCATAAAAAGTCAAAAACTGCATTCTCAGATACCAAGAGCAGCAAAGAGAATGAATAATACCCCAACTCACACTGGAGACCTGCTATTGACACTCGATAATGTAAACACAACGCTCTCGAATATGGGTCGAGAATAATACTTGTCAAAGACATTCGCTGTCTTCAAACACACAAGGAAAACATGATGGCAGTATCTTGTGTGTGTGATTACCTAATTGTGATTACCTAATTGTGTTTACGGGAAAGAGCTCAAAGCTCGTATCTTCCCGTCTCCTCATCGGTTCCATTTTATACTTAGTCATGCTTATCATACCTGTCCTTAAAACTATGGATTGAGATAGCATTAACTACCTCCTCGCTTAGCCAATTCCAATTATCAACTACTCTTACACTGAAAAAGTATTTCCTTACATCCTGCGAAGAAGTTTTCTTACGAAGCTTCAAACTATGACCTCTAGTTCTAGAGCCAGCCATATCAAAATATCCATCCCTATCCACTCTATCATAACCATGAAGGAATTTAAAGACTGTCACCATATCCCCCCTCACTCTTCTAGCTTCGAGTGATGGTAAGTCTAATTCCCTCAGCCTCTCATCATAACCGAGATTGCGTATTTCTGGCACCAGCTTCGTGGCATGTCTTTGAACTTTTCAAGCTTAGCTATGTGCTTTTTCAAGTGCGGATTCCAAAAGGGGGCTGCATATTCGAGTTTTGGCCTCACATAGGTTACATAAATATTTCTGAACATTTCCTTGTCCATGTGCCTGAAGGCTACCCTTACATTTGATAAGAATGCATATGCTGCCCTTACTATGCCATTTATATGTATTTTTGGAGACAAATCTGCCAGTATGTTTACTCCTAGATCTCTCTCATTTTCTGTCTCTTGAAGTTGTACTCCAGCCACCGAGTAGTCAAGCTTGGGCCTTCTTGCACTTGTACCCATTCTCATTACCTTACATTTTGAAGTATTGAATTTCATTAGCCACTTTTCTGACCACTCATGCAGATTATTTAGATCCTCCTGAAGTTCTCTACCATTGTTCTCGTTTTTTACTTTCTTCACAATCTTTGCATCATCTGCAAACATATTCATGAATGAATTTACAGACTCTGGTAGGTCATTTACATATACAAGGAACAAAAGTGGCCCTAAAACTGAACCCTGTGGAACTCCACTACTAACTCTTCTCCATTCAGACACTGAGTGTCTTACTCTAACCCTCTGTTCCCTTCCTTTTAAGTAAGTTTTTATCCATTCCAAAACATTTCCACCTATTCTAGCCATTGGTTGCAGCTTCCTAATAAGTCTCCCATGTGGAACAGTGTCAAACGCTTTCTGGAAGTCTAGGAATATGCAATCTGCCCAGCCCTCTCTTTCCTGTAAGATTTGGCTTACCTCATCATAAAATTCTAATAAGTTTGTTACTGTTGATCTACCTTCTCTGAAGCCATGTTGCCTCACTGACAAAAAGTTGAAGGATTCCAAGTGAAGAGAGATATGTTTCCTTAGTAGTTTCTCCATAAGTTTGCAAACTATGCTGGTCAAGGAAACTGGTCTATAGTTCAGAGCCGTATCCCTCCTTCCCTTTTTGAAGATAGGTATCACATTTGCTTGTTTCCAGCATCTTGGAATCTCCCCCGACTCCAGTGACTCCTTAAATATGATACTTAGTGCCACTGATATTGTGCTTGCGCATTTTTAAGCACATGAGGGGATATGTCATCGGGACCTGTAGCTTTATGAACATCTAAATCCATCAGCGCTTTGCATACCTCTGTGCCTGTAAGGTTGATGTTCTCTAATTCCGGCCCTTGAGCTTCTATCACTGCAATCTGAGGGGGTGGAGTATTTTCTACTGTAAATACTGACTGAAACTCCTTGTTCAATTCTTTGCAGATCTCTTCATCCGTCTCAGTGATGCTTCCATCCGCTCTCTTTAGCCTTAAAACCTGTTCTTTTACCTTCAGTTTTCCTCTGATAAAGCTGTGGAAAAGCTTGGGATTTTCTTTAGCCTTCCTGGTGATGTCCCTCTCATAGTCTCTCTCTGCCTCTCTCCTTTTACTTAGGTAGTCATTTCTTGCTCTTTTGTAGGTTTGCCAGGCATTTATGTTTTTTCTCCTCCTATACCTTTTCCAGCATTTGTCTCTCCACTCCTTAGCTCTTTTACACCCATTATCGAACCATTTCTCTCTGGCATGAATTACACCTACTTTGGTGACAGGTATGCAGCAATCTACTATCTTCCCATATTTCTCACAAAAGATGTCATACATTTCTTGTACAGATTTGTTGTAAAATAAGGTTCTCCAGTCAATAACTGCAAAAAGCTCATTCATTTTGATGTAATCTCCTTTCCGATAGTTCCTCCTCATGTCCTCAGTGCCTCTACTCTCAGGAAGAATATCTTCAATGATATACTCCATCAACAACACACAGTGTTGTGTGTGTGTGTGTGTGTGTGTGTGTGTGTGTGTGTGTGTGTGTGTGTGTGTGTGTGTGTGTGTGTGGTGTGTGTGTGTGTGTGTGTGTGTGTGTGTGTGTGTGTGTGTGTGTGTGTTTTCAGTGAGAGATGCAAAGGGAAAAACAATTCTTTTGTCGTTTATTTTTCCTTGAGAACTGTAGGGTGGATATAGTTGTATATAGTTCAGATTTTGGAGATATTCTTATTGATTTTATTTTACACTTAGAGATGCCGGTCAGTTTGCTTCTGTCGAAGTGTGTGTGCGCGAGTGCGAGCGTGTGTGTATGTGTGTGAGTGATATTGTGTTTGCACTGAGAGGTGATACGGAGTCAATTCTGCTCTTATCTAAGAAAGAGTTTCCCTTGTTTCGTGATAGATGCAAGATGATTAAAATTTAGTTATTATCATTTTAGATATTATCATTTTTCCACTTACTGAAGAAAATTCTAAGGCTATGAACGGTACACAAGATATGTACCTTAGTAGTACTCACTCATTGACCAGAAAATCGATGTTTCGAAAGTGGGTCATTCACGTTAAATCCTACATAAAACAGGAGTCTAAGAACAGATAAGAACAGTTCATGGTATTGACTTTTAGAAATCTGTGAATGGTGTGACGTACCTCCTTAGAGCGCAGGTCTCTACACGAAGTATGCGTATTATAAATTTATCTTACTTGGAAGAGACTGTTATGAATGGATAGCAAACTTTGATACCTTTATGGGAGAAGATCTCTCTATACATACTCTTTAAAGGGGATATTTGAAGCATGGTGTATTGTGACTAGTGAGAATTTTACATTTCTCGCTGATTTTATGCCCTTATATAAATGTGTGTACTTGTGTGCATATATATCAATGCATGCGTGTGAATATATATATATATATATATATATATATATATATATATATATATATATATATATATATATATATATATATATATATATATATATATAATGTGTATATATATATATATATATATATATATATATATATATATATATATATATATATATATATATATATATATATATAATGTATATAATATATATATATATATATATATATATATATATATATATATATATATATATAATTATTATTATTATTATTATTATTATTATTATTATTATTATTATTATTATTATTATTATTATTATTATTATTATTATTATTATTATTATTAATCAAATTTAGTGTTATTTGTTCACTGTTACAGTATTTTCAGTAATTTAATATGTTGCCGTTTCCTCTTACCACTGACTTAATCTAATTTACCGGGTTTTCACACAATCACCATAGGCATAAAATATATGGTGGCATGGTCTTGCCCATGACTTCCTTTGATAGGTTGCTAATTTCTTTTTTCTCTTGTTTTCTCTATGTATACATATCGCCTCATTCGTTTGTACAATCAGATTCCTCTGAAGATAAGAAATACACTTGAAAGTACTATATACTAAAGCTCTCAAAATTTCTTTTCATTTCTTTACGTATCCATAACCATTCACAAATGAACAATATTCACGTGTTTCTCGTGAAATAGAATCATATATATATATATATATATATATATATATATATATATATATATATATATATATATATATATATATATATATATATATATATGTGTGTGTGTGTGTGTGTGTGTGTGTGTGTGTGTGTGTGTGTGTGTGTGTGGATGGGGGCGGGCTCTTTTCGTCTTGACAGACGGTGAAAGCTTATGGCTGATTCTTCTTGTGTTTGACAAGAAATCATCTCTTTTTTTTAGTTCTACTTCCTCCTCCTCCTCCTCCTCCTCCTCCTCTTCGCCCTTTTCCATCTCTGCAGCATGCTTCCAAATCTATAATATTACCATCCTCCCACCACAGCCAAAAGAAAGGGATCTGCAAGCTTGATGTTCAGCCGTTGTGCGCTCTCTCTCTCTCTCTCTCTCTCTCTCTCTCTCTCTCTCTCTCTCTCTCTCTCTCTCTCTCTCTCTCTCTCTCTCTCTCTCTCTCTCTCTCGTTTTTTCTTAGGAATCCCGTTTTCTGTGACGACGAAGTTCTCTTGATCCAGAAATTTCCAGTTTATGGCTGGACCGACAGCTTAAAATATGCTCGCTCCGGTGCTGGAATGCAGGAATTGCAAGGGATAGAAGAGGTGGGAAGTTGGAAGAGATGACGCAGCGACTCGTAACTGACTAAATTTTATACTCGGTATTAAAATTGACAAGGTAATATACGCATTATTCCATCATGAATTCCATACATTTATATATTTATGCATTGAGTATTTTATGCTCTGTTGAAAAGGCCATCACCAATCAGACGCTGTTACCTTCTTCTTATCCCAGGTTAGGTTTAGTGA
>JAXCGZ010011987.1:45000-48524 GCA_037179515.1 Halocaridina rubra
ATTATGACAATAATAATAATAATAATAATAATAATAATAATAATAATAATAATAATAATAATAATAATAATAATAATAATAATAATTTCCTAAAAGTTTCATTTTATCCTTTGAAACCAGTTCCATAGAACTGTCAAAAAACATCAGGGTTAATATATTTAAATGTGCATCAAGAATAAAACCCAAAAGTTAAAAAAAAGATCCAAGATTTGTTTTTATTATGTGCGCCAATTATAGGGAATGTCCGAATAAAAGAGAGTTATGCATTTTTTCATACATCTCTAAGGTGTTTAGTTAGGATTTGGAAATCATAGGTCACTCAGATACTCAAAACAATTCTAGTTGAGTTTTTCGTGACAACATCAAGAATTTCTTTATAAAATCCAGTTTTCAAGTTAACCTCTGGACACTGGTGGCAACCTAAAACCTAATACTTTCAAAATGTTTTTTCCTGAAAGCCACGTGTCAAGTAAATTAATCTCGTCAAATAGCAACATTAAACCCTAAAGCTTCAAATTATTTTTCTGATACCAAGATAATGAACTTGTCTATAGATTCCAAAAATTTCAATTTATCTTTCAATACTAGTAGTTACATGAAACCAACCCAAAAAATCAAATTACGATTTGGGACCTAAAAACAAGAAATTGCCTACAGAACATGATATTTCCAAATTAATTTCTGGATACCAATGCAGTAATGAAACCCAAACATGTAGGCCCGATTTCTTAAGCACTTTAAACGTAGGATACCATATTGTTAGTTAGCTAGACACACAAATGGATTCCATAAACGCATCTGACGCGGTTCTGCGTATGGCTAGGATCCCCCCATCCTAGCCATACACAGAACCGTGTCAGTTGCGTTTATGAAATCCATTTGTGTGTGTCTAGCTAACTAACAATATGGTATGCTAGGTTTACACTGTTTAAGAAATCGGGCCTTAATCTTTGCAACCTTAAAAAAACATGAAGTATATCACTTAATCAATTGCAATCTTCTACATATAGCAGTTAAAGAAAAAAAAAATATTGAAATATTCCTCTGCTTCTATTTTCGGGCTACCATAGGATAGTTCCATTTTGCATAATGGACGACCCTCTTCCAGCTGATATCTGGAAGTCAATCTCAAAAGAACATTTCCTCTCTTGCATGGAAAAACCTATTTCCATCTGATTACGAAAAATTGGAACAATATGCATATTCCCTGATGAATATAAGAAAAACTTTGTATTATTTATTATTTTATCTATTCATTCATTTACTTATAATTTTATGGTAGATGCCTACTAATTTACTAGCTTCTTAATACTTATTATCTAATACTTATTAATTTACTTATGGAAATAGTTCATCTGTCATTTATCTATTTACTTATTATTACTTATTTTTCTGATAACGGAAAAAGTTGAATATTTTGCTTATTTATTTACATAATTAATAATTTATTGAATTATCTATTATTCACCTTTATTTATTAAAGTTGACTATTACCCTTACTCACTTATTTATATAGTTATTCATTTATTGAACTAATTATTGTTCATTTATTTATTTACAGAAAAAAATTCGTAACCACTTATCTATTTATTTACTTTTTAAAATAATTTTTAAATATTAATTTAAGCGGATCACAAATTGATTTGATTGTTTGGATGTCTATTTATTTAAATATATGATACAGTATGAAACTGTCAAGGATGAGGAGTCGAGAGTATCATGGTCTCCTGTGTGACAGGCAATGTCAACTCGGCAGAGCTAGGAGTTAAACTTTAGATATATGGGGTCAATGGTGCAACAGCATCCTCGTAAGGTTGGACTAAGATAACAGCAAAAACTGCCATGGAATATTCTGAAGACGAAAAAGAGAGGGTAATAATACCTAAATCCAGTAGCCCTTGTCAATGAAAAGGGCTTAAAAGTTACATCAGGGTATATGTGAAACCAATGGTGGAATGGAATTACCTCAAGTTCAGGTTTCGATAACAGCAACAATCACGAAGAAGAAGAAGAAGAAGAAGAAGAAGAAGAAGAAGAAGAAGAAGAAGAAGAAGAAGAAGAAGAAGAAGAAGAAGAAGAAGAAGAAGAAGAAGAAGAAGAAGAAGAAGAAGAAGAAGAAAAAAGAAGAAGAAGAAGAAGAAGAAGAAGAAGAAGAAGAAGAAGAAGAAGAAGAAGAAGAAGAAGAAGAAGAAGAAGAAGAAGAAGAAGAAGAAGAAGAAGAAGAAGAAGAAGAAGATATCCCCTTTACATTTGGAATTCGGAAATCTGATCCAAGCTTCTTTTTCGAGGTGGAAGAAGAGGGAATTTTTTTCCTAAAGGTCAAAGAGGTTGATCTGTTTGGCGGGCCAAGTTCATAAGGCCGATTTTGAAAATGTTAATGGCAGGAAAGCTGGAGATGACACCAGCATCCATATAACATGAACGAACAAACATGCATACATACATACATCTATCCATCCATACATACATATATATAAAAAATACATACATATATGCAGACAGACAGACAGACAAAGCAGGCATGCATACAGACATACATACATACATACATACATACACACATACTATCTATCCTATGTTGACGTCACTGATTCTAGATAGAAAGAAGTAGGTTAATATTATATGACAATAAAAGCAAACCTTTTCTAGGCCAGCATATACGGAAATATAAGTTAGAAAACTTTATTTTCAAATTGTTATAGATTCGCAGATGAGATTTTTTTTACAAAAATAAAAAAAAATCACTCCAGATTCGTAAATGGAGAAGTATCGCCTGGCTATATCCAAAAAGAGATATTCCTCAAACTCTAATATTAACCAGTCAAAATGAAATCATAGATGGGAAACAGCATATGAAGCATATTATAGAAGATGCATATGAATCTCTCTCTCTCTCTCTCTCTCTCTCTCTCTCTCTCTCTCTCTCTCTCTCTCTCTCTCTCTCTCTCTCTCTCTCTCTCTCTCTCTCTCTCTCTCTCTCTCTCTATTTCCTCATTTTTCAAATGCACAGGTAGAGGGAAATCTGATGCATGTCTGTTAACTCACGATGCAGTCAGTACTACCTCTGTCTTGCCAATTCCATCTGTGCACTCGCTATGAATGCTGAGTGGGAAAAAGTTAGTAGGAAACAAGCCAATACTCTTCTCCTACTTCGTCGACAAGGCTAAGCTTAAATATCCTTTCTCGTCAATGCAGGACGAGGGTTCGAATTCTGTTACTTAGGAGCAACAGATCAGAGAGAGAGAGAGAGAGAGAGAGAGAGAGAGAGAGAGAGAGAGAGGAGAGAGAGAGAGAGAGAGAGAGAGAGAGAGAGAGAGAGAGAGAGAGAGAGAGAGAGAGAGAGAGAGAGAGAGAGAGAGAGAGAGAGAGAGAGAGGCCCAATTATCAAACTTCATTACACTCTAGAGTCTTTTGGTAAACTAACGACACCAGTATCAAAGACGATATTCATATACAAGAGCATAAATAAACAAATACATCAGTTATTTGATAAATCAATTAAAATACTTTATTAAACAATTAAA
>JAXCGZ010011988.1:5000-10000 GCA_037179515.1 Halocaridina rubra
GTAACCTATGTGAGGCCAAAACTCGAATATGCAGCCCCCTTTTGGAATCCGCACTTGAAAAAGCACATAGCTAAGCTTGAAAAAGTTCAAAGACATGCCACGAAACTGGTGCCAGAAATACGCAATCTCGGTTATGATGAGAGGCTGAGGGAATTAGACTTGCCATCACTCGAAGCTAGAAGAGTAAGGGGGGATATGGTGACAGTCTTTAAATTCCTTCATGGTTATGATAGAGTGGATAGGGATCGATATTTCGATATAGCTGGCTCTAGAACTAGAGGTCATAGTTTGAAGCTTCGTAAGAAAACTTCTTTGCAGGATGTAAGGAAATACTTTTTCAGTGTAAGAGTAGTTGATAATTGGAATTCGCTAAGCGAGGAGGTAGTTAATGCTATGACAATCCATAGTTTTAAGGACAGGTACGATAAGTATCACTAAGTCTAAAAATGGAACCGATCAGGAGACGGGAAGATACGAGCTTTGGGCTCTTTCCCGTAAACACAATTAGGTAATCACAATTAGGTAATCACACACACACACACACACACACACACACATATATATATATAATATATATATATATATATATATATATATATATATATATATATATATATATATATATATATATATATATATATATATATATATATATATATATATATATATATATATATATATATATATATATATATATATATATATATATATATATTATACAGACATACATACATATATATATATATATATATATATATATATATATATATATATATATATATATATATATATATATATATATATATATATATATATATTATACGGACATACATACATATATATATATATATATATATATATATATATATATATATATATATATATATATATATATATATATGTATATGTGATTAAATATTTTTCATTCAGCTCTCAAAGAAAATACAGGGATTAATCTCTTATTCAGTAACTGTTGGATGTCATGGCTAGAAAAATCGACCAAAGTTAAAATCACCTCAACAAAAATGAGAAAATAAAAAAAAATACCGGCATCAGTTTGAATTCAAAAATAGTCATTGTTACATGAAAGCCTTTTGAATTCATTTGTATTCAATATTGATATCAATATTAATTTTTCTTTCTCTATCAAACTGGCAGCTAATATTTATTGCTTTGGAAGTAAGGGACACATTTCTAATTGCCATTTTTTTTTAAGGCCAATAGGGCAGGTTGGTTAATAATATACTTTTTGGTTGAACTGAAACTTATCTTAATCTCATTTCCTCTTCTTTTTTTTCCCCGATACAGCATCTTCAGTAATTAGAGATTTAGGTGTCTGTCCATGAACTAAAAATGGTGTTGGAGGAAACTTGAAAGACTGAGATATAGAAATGGATATGGAAAGGGGGGGGGAGATTCTGCCAGCTCTGAAAGCTTAATGAGTGCACCAAAATATCCATGTAAAGAAAAGAAAATTGCAAAAGTTGCATGAATCGTGTGTTTGATATAGGAGTCATCTGCTAATACAGGTTTTGACTTTTCTTTGACTCTTTGTTCTGTTTTGTAAGCAATACATGATCAAGAGCCTTTTATAATACCAAGAGTCCAATAGCGTTCATTTACTTATTGTAAACAGTATTCTTGCATCCATGGAGGCAGGGCATTCACACAGAATAATTGCGCATGGCGAAGAGTCCCTAACGAGGAATTCAAACGCAGCCATGAATCTAGGCCATGTATTGCATCAGTAAATAAACAGATGAATTTATTAATAAATACGAAAATGAATAAGTAAGTAAATAAACAATTAGACAGATAAATAACTAAATAATCAATCATATATATTCAGAGGTATATAATTATGTAAATAAATGAATAATGTAAATGTACTCTTATATCTCTTTTGATTAACAGACACTTGCGTCCGACAGGTAGCCTATATTTATTGCAAGTTTGATTTAGCTAAATAATATCAATAGTTTCATTGTTTCCTGTGTCTTAGATCGCAAATAGTTCCTTACCAAGTGCTTTATGCCAAACTCTAGTTTGATTATCATCTACATATCTGCATTTTACATACTGTTGTAACACCTGAACTAATGTGTTCTAAATTTGAGTGTTGATATATCTTGTCTTTTTTTTTTTGGGGGGGGGGGAAATCCTGTTGGCTTAAAATAAATCTAAGATGCTACTCCTTCATCCCCTTCGTGTGTGTGTCCTTTTCAAAGTAGCTCAATGGACGCTTTCTGCTCTGTTTATTACCATGTCATAGATACGTCCTTGGTGTTTGTTGTTTGCCAATACGTTAATCCATACCCTTTGACTTTGAAGTACATGTGCTCAATAGTTTTCTTTGCTTGGCATCGAGGTCCTGTAGTACAAGTAGTCAGATCTGTGGTGCAGTGGTACTGAGCCCCCCCCCTTTTTTTTTTCTTCTTCATCTTCTTTTTCTTTTTCTTTTTTTCTTTTCCTTTTTTCTTTCTCATCTTTTTCTTCTTTTTCATTTCCTTTTTTCTTTTATCTTTTATCTTTTTATTTTTTATTTTTTTTTATTTTATCTTTTATCCTTTATCTTTCCTTTTTTTTTTTCTTTTTTTTTTCTTTTTTCTTTTTCTATTATTCTTTTTATTCTCTTTCTCTACCTTCTTCTTCTCCTTCTTCCCTCTCCTCCTTCTCCTACTCCTTCTCCTGCTCCTTCTCCTCCTCATCATCCTTCTTTCTCCTCCTCCTTTTTTCCTCATCATTCCTCTCGTCCTTCTCCTTCTTCCTCCTCCTCCTCCTCTTCCTTTTCCTTCTTCCCTTCTTCCTCCTCCTCCTCCTCTTCCTTTTCCTTCTTCCCTTCTTCCTCCTCCTCCTCCTCTTCCTTTTCCTTCTTCCCTTCTTCCTCCTCCTCCTTCTTATCATCATCATCATAATCCTCTTCCTCATCCGTCTTCATCTTCGTCTTCATCTCGTCGTCGTCGTCTTCGTCATTGCCATCTCCTCCTCCTCCTCTACCTTCTTCTTCTTCTTCTTCTTCTTCTTCTTCTTCTTCTTCTTCTTCTTCTTCTTCTTATTCTTATTCTTATTCTTATTCTTATTCTTATTATTATTATTATTAATCTCCTTGCTACTGTATTCTCTCTCTCTCTCTCTCTCTCTCTCTCTCTCTCTCTCTCTCTCTCTCTCTCTCTCTCTCTCTCTCTCTCTCTCTCTCTCTCTCTCTCTCTCCTCTCTCTCTCTCTCTCTCTCTCTCTCTCTCTCTCTCTCTCTCTCTCTCTCTCTCTCTCTTCCTTGTTTACATAAATTGACTTGCAAAATTCAATAAAAATAAAAATTCTATCCAGCAATGTTCATATTCTTTTCATTCCTGGAACCTCTTCACTTGATATAAAATATAAACGAAAAAAAACCGTCTACGAGGAATTTTTTTGTTACATTTATTATAGCAAGGAAATTGTCACAAACGATCAAAGTAAAACTTTCAACAGTCGTTTGTCCAGCGAGGAATTTCCTTCTTGTTATTATGCAAACAGAGATGCACTGCCACGAAGAATGTTCTCGTCTTGTGTGTCTGTGTAGTTTGTCTGCCTCGAATCTATATAAATATATCGTTTCCATGGTGCTTTTGCTTGTGTACTGCCGCATTGGTACAATAGACACTCATCCAACATATCCTTTATATGAGTAGATGGTTTTTAGTATGTATTAATTAGCATAGTGTTTTGAGCCCTGTCAGCTCATCACCCTAAGATCTATAGAATGAGCTGTGAAACAGGCTTCAATAAGGAATCATCAAGCATAATTTCTCTACTATTTTAGGATGAAAAGCTGCAGATATATATAGGACCTGTTCTTGACTCGAAAACATGCCAGACTAGGACCTTTTGAAGCGATTATGGAGATCGTTTTCCCCATATCTTAAAATATGGAATTGACTGTTCGTCTTCTTCAGTTGTCTCTTCGGCCTTTGCCATTTCTCTTTTTAATATGTTACCTCAACCATTATTGTTAAAACAGGGATGTAAACTAAAGCGTAAAGAACTCAAATACGATGTATCGTTTTATGTATCACAGTTAACTCCCGTTCGATTAGGGGTGAACACACACTCGTTAGAGCTGGGGATGAAAGGTGGTTGCCTATTCTAACGCTCCGCGATGGGTTGAAACCCACATAAGTCGCTTCTCGACTTGTGTGCTTTACCACTGAGTTACCGCCCCCCCCCAAGAGCTCTGTCGTGAGAATAGACGTATGCGCATGTTTCACGGGTATTCTTGTAGCTCTCGACTCGGGAAGTAACAAGGCCGTGTTCGATCCCACCGCGGAGCGTCAGGAAGGGCAACCAGCCATATTTTTTAAGCTTTAACCTGTGTGTACCTCCATTCGTATGGGGATTATTAGTGATATAGAAGGGCAAGCATCAATAGTACCATATTGTCATATGGTGATTTTCTTTGCTTGAATGTCACTGGTGTTTGTGTCCTTCCGTCATCTGGTCCAGAGTGGCTAAATTTTATATGAGTTTGTTGTGTTCTACCGCCTAGGACATTTACATCCAGTGAAAAAAAAATATGATATTTAGCAATTCTATTCTCTGTTTTCCTCGATCTGCAGCTTTTTGTGCTAGTTTTGGATCGTTTATTTGGTGTGAATGCTGCTTATTTATCTCACTCACGGGCTAGTGAATGAAGTGATATTCAATTCCCCTTGACAGCAATTCGCCTCCGATCTATTTGAGAATTTTAAGGACTAAAGAAAGTCTAAATATAAATACACTTGCACACATACCTTTAAGGAGTGAAGCTTAATATTGGTGGGACTGATTTTTCTTTTAAAGATTGCTTCGATGAACAGTCCAATTTCAGGAAAATGAGCATTCTTGTACGTACGTGTAAGGGGTCAATTTTAATATTATGGGACTTTTCCCTCTGTGAACGATTTCCATTTTCATGAAAATAATCATTCTTGAACGTACCTCTAAGGTCATTTTAATTTTGTAGGGCTATTTCTTCTTAATAGA
>JAXCGZ010011988.1:12500-27500 GCA_037179515.1 Halocaridina rubra
TTTTTTCTTTTTCTTATTTTTCTTATTTTTTCTCTTCTTTTTCTTTTATTTCTATTTCTTCTTCTTCTCCTTCTCTCTTCTTTCTATTCTTCTCCTTTCTTTTTCAATATATATATATATATATATATATATATATATATATATATATATATATATATATATATATATATATATATATATATATATATATATATATATATATATTATTATCTTTACCTATTTATATCTATTGACATGTCATGAGGAGGGATCAGGAGTATATTGGAAGGAGAGTGTTGGAGATGGAGGTGCCAGGTAGGAGGAGGAGCAGGAAGACCAAAGAGAAGGAGGATGGAGTATGTAACAGCAGATATGAAACACAAAGTTATTTCAGTGGATGACGTCGAAAATAGGAATCGTTGGAAACGGCTTTCCAAAAACAGAGACCCTACATAAGCAGGAAAAGCTGTAGTAGAAGAAGAAGAAGATATAGTTATTTATGCCTACATAATCATAAACTAAATATAAATTGATAATTGATAACTATGAGACTTTCCACAGTCGTCCAAAGTATTTAAACATTCCTTTCCCTTTTTGAGCTAAAATTTGAGGCTTTAGGTAATTGTGTGTGTGTGTGTGTGTGTGTGTGTGTGTGTGTGTGTGTGTGTGTGTGTGTGTGTGTGTGTGTGTGTGTGTGTGTGTGTGTGTGTGTGTGTGTGTGTGTGTGTGTGTGTGTGCTATTTGTTTACCTAGCGATGGGATTACATAGCTGCGGCTTTTCATCCTCACAGTAGAAGAACTATGTACACTTACACCGTGAAAGACCCAAGCAGTGTGGTGGTGAGAGGGAGAAATTGTGGTGAACCTTTATCCCCGATGAGCTAAGATATGAGAGATGGGTTGAATGAGCTTTATGGTGAATTTGCTGTGTGCTTTGACTCAGCCACCCCTCACACAAGAGTATTACAGCCATTGCACATATTTATTTATTAATTTATTTTGTTGTTTAAAGATGGGGAAGAGATGTTTTATGTAGCGCCGGGTACCATGAGCAAAACTATTATTGTTTTTCCCATTAAAACATGAGGTAAATTCACACGAAAACGCATTAATGAAAGCCCAGCACCTCATATCATCATGTTCTCGAATAGCATGGCAAAAATAGAAATTCTAACATTATTGTGACAAATTGACTTGTAATCATGATTTTTTTTTTAGCTGAACAGAGGCTGTTGATTATATATATATATATATATATATATATATATATATATATATATATATATATATATACAGAGAGAGAGAGAGAGAGAGAGAGAGAGAGAGAGAGAGAGAGAGAGAGAGAGAGAGAGAGAGAGAGAGAGAGAGAATTGTGATCACATAGTGACTTGAAGCGAGTGTGTTCATGCATTTCTGCTTGTGTAATTGTCTTAGGATTTAACATACAGTTTCAGTACCTTTGGTATCAAGTTCCAAGCTTTTGTGAATTCGTTTTTACTTCTTATATATTTTATTTCTTCCAGCCTTTCTCTGTTTTTATGTATTTATATATCTATATTTATTTTTGTTTATTTATTTATTTATTTAATTATTCTTGTCTTTACCTATGTATATTTCATTCTCTCTCTCTCTCTCTCTCTCTCTCTCTCTCTCTCTCTCTCTCTCTCTCTCTCTCTCTCTCTCTCTCTCTCTCTCTCTCTCTCTCTCTCTCTCTCTCTCTCAACACGGAGTCGAAATTTATTTTGTATTCATATTGCGAATCACTCAGTAGAAAATGGAAAGTGAAAGACGACTGAAAGTGGACGGGAGACACCTGTATAAGGTGTACATACATACATACATGCATACATACATTCATACATGCATACATACGTGCATATATACATACATACATTCATACATACAGACAGACAGACAGACAGACAGTCATAAAATACGTACCTACACACAGGCATATTACTTGCACGTATACATACATTGTCATTTATTCATATAACATTATATATAAATTTTCTTTTGTCCAATGAAGATTTGAAACGATAGTTAATATATTTATGCTGCTATCTTTTCGTCATATTGAAATGACTATTGTTTTCAGTGTGAAGAATCGATAAGATTTTTTATATACGGAATAATTAACTGGAAATGACTATAAAGAGGCTAGTACGGCTGTTAATATCTGAGAAGGATTGCAAAGAAATACCAAAGATTGGGATTATGTCCGACCTCTGGAAAGCCTCCAGAATGCAACGTCATTTGTAATGCTAATCAATTTAGCTAGGAGTAACATACTGTAACCGGCAGATCTCTCTCTTTATACATTTACAAAAACTGTATGGATATTGATTTATTTCAGGGTCCGCGGTAGCTCAGTGTTAATACTTGCGAGGCGGGTAGTGACAAGCCTGACTATCGTGGGTTCGATCCCGACCCGGGTCGTTAGGAATTCACCTTATATTTATCCCTCAGTTTCATGTTCGTGTCCGTCCCTATTTGATTGGAGACTTAATTGTAACGCAAAACTGTTGCGTACTGCAATTGTTGATGTACTAAACCCTATTTTGTTGCTATAAAAAAAACTGTTCATCTGTATAGCAAATTAGATGAGAAATTTATGCAGGTGATTGTACAAAATACTTTCTTGTCATTTTATTGTAAGCTAATTTACGTAGCAGACTATGCGAAAGATATATGCAGGTAACATAGACGAGAGATCTATGTACAAATTATTGATCTTAGTCGAATGAATATCAACGCTCCATATGTATTTTCAATGACTAAGAATATTCCGACGTGATTGACTGATCCGAACTAGACTGAATTGAACTTAATTGAACTGAACTGAACTGATTGAACGAGGGGTAAATTTAATTACTTACAATAATTGAGACGATGGGTGGAAAAGGTACAGCTGTGTCTTCTCAGAACCCATCGAACAAAGGATGGAAAAGGCATAAAATAATGATGCGGAAGGGAAGAATGTATACGGTAATGGAAGGGGATTGATGTCTGTTCGTTGTCCCCCAAGCAAGGAGAGAATAGATATGATGTCTAGGAGGGGGGGGGAGGGATTAGCATCTGTTCGATTTTTGCTTTGAAAATATGGAGTTAGAAATTGTTAATTGCTCCAGACTCAAACCTACTTTCTATGATGTTCTTTACTGTATATCATCTCATACTTAAATAATGATATATTTACCCTTAATAATATAACATTTTCTATTAATGATAAACATCAATAGCTCACTAGCGATACCCGGGGACCCGCGGTAGTTCAGTGGCTAGAGCACTCGACTCTTAAAGCGACAAATCCGTGCTCGAACCCTCCACTGAGCGTTAGTAAGGGTATCCAGTCTTAAATCTCATGCTCCAACTTGTTTGTGCCCACCCCTATAATGGGGATTAACGCTGACCCATAAAACAGCAAACAACAACAACCTCAATGTAGCATTACCCGAATATTGGTATAAAATAAGGGCTGCTTCACTTATCCTTTTGCTCTTACCCAATTCTGTTCTTATGAAGAGTTAATTTCTACAGTGAAAACCAAGCATATCCTGGTGTACTCAGCCTTCTGAGTTGATGAGGGAACAAAACGACAATATAGTACATACATACGTACATATACAATGGTCGCCGTCTCATTGTAAGGGGGTGGCCGAGTCAAAGCACACACATTCACCAAATAGCCAAGGCTTTTATTGGGCTACTCACAATGACTTAGGCCCGATTTCTTAAACAGTGTAAACCTAGGATACCATATTGTTAGTTAACTAGACACACACAAATGGATTTCATAAACGCACCTGACGCAGTTCTGTGTATGGCTAGGTACGCTGTTCTGTGTATGCGGGGGGGATCCTAAACATACACAGAACCGCGTACCTAGCCATACACAGAACTGCGTACAAACCCATACACAGAACTGCGTCAGATGCGTTTATGAAATCCATTTGTGTGTGTCTAGAGACTCTAGCTAACTAACAAATATGGTATCCTAGGTTTACACTGTTTAAGAAATCGGGCCTTAGACTTCAACGACGTAGGTTCTTGATTTGTTATACTTGGTTATCAGACTCAAGCTCTTGTTCATGCAGCAACCAATCTTGAAATAAGATACACATCTACTTTTTCTCTAGTTATGGAGAGAAGAGTATTTATTGCTAGATCTTACCCTAGGAATCTCTCAGAGATTCTCCTGTGGCCTGTCAGAGGACTGAAGAATGTTCCGGTTTTACGTCACGGACTCCCTTCTCTACCAAGGGCTAGGACGCTTGCCTTCTTGCGAAGAACTTGTTTTGGCAGATGTAATCCTTACGCTGAGTGTATGCCTTTGCTAACCTCAGACCGTGACGGGGCGCGAACCCTCGACCTGACGCCTCAGAGTCGCGGACGCTACCGGTTGAGCCACGGTGACTACTGTCAGAGGAATGAAGAATAGTAATGTCAATACCTATATCTACCATACTATTGATATTGTGAAGCTGTTATAGGTCAAGATCAGACCATAGCCACGGTAATTACTTTGTTATATAATTAAACACATTGCACAACTTTTATTGATATTTATGGTATTCGGGTAACAATGTACGTAAGAGCATACGATGAGCATTGTTGATCGTTTATGTTATATAATGCTTGTCATGGTGATTAACATGGATGAGCCTTGCTATAAGGAGCTCTCGACAAAAGTCACTGATAATGATGATTAAGGTCTTTTGGCCTCATTATATGTAACTAATGTTATACATTTTGTACTTGGGCACGAAAATGAAAGAATGAGAAGAAAAGGCCTGATAGTGGATTTTATAGATTGAAGATATGTTGTAATACGGAAGATGAATTCAGAATCACGCTTTATTTTTTTGTTTATTATATATATATATATATATATATATATATATATATATATATATATATATATATATATATATATATATATATATATATATATATATATATATACATATATATATATATATATATATATATATATATATATACATATATATATATATATATATATATATATATATATATATATATATATATATATATATATATATATATATATATATATATATATATATATATATATATATATTAGACATTTATTTTTGTGTGTACTGTTTTTGTCATTATGGTGTTTTGTAGCCATCTTAATGATATTATTGGGAGTTATGCTGGTTTGCCTATTTGTAGTGTGTTATGTACAGAACTTTGTTGAACATTTTCTGATAATAATAATAATAATAATAATAATAATAATAATAATAATAATAATAATAATAATAATAATAATAATAATAATAATAATAATAATGATAACAGTAATAATAAAAATAACAATAATAACAGCAATAATAATAATAATAATAATAATAATAATAATAATAATAATAATAATAATAATAATAATAATAGAAAGGAGATAGTATTGGCAGATGTTATGAAATAGACTAATTTTGGTCGTCAGATGTTATGAAATAGACTAATTTTGGTCGTCATGAAACTAACTTGAGTTGAATCAGCCCCACAGGAAATGACGTCACAGTGCCTCGCCTTACCGACTCCCAATGGGGGGAGAGAGAAAAACAAAATCTTTCAAAATAAATTTGTTCATCTTAAAAAAGTTTATCATTTCTACCCCCCCCCCAAAAAAAAATAAAGTTAGGCATATTATTTTATTTTATTTCATTTTCTCTTGCACTGCTTATTGGGGCCTGGGTAATGACGAAACCATTTTTAGCCCCACTGTGGTGACTGAACATGGGGGAGGGTTAACTCCTACCGCAGAAATCTAATATCCCTATTCGTAAGGGGAATCATTGCGACTCATAAACGGTGCGTATTTTATTGCGTTCTATTTTAAATAAAAAATTGTAAAGCCTATTTATTTGTTTGGGCATATACTGTGCATTTGGATCCACCAATGGCCTGCCGTATCGTGTTCAGTGCCAAAATGTATCATTTGGTGTTCCACAGGGATCAGTACTTGGTCCTATCCTCTTCTCCATATACGTAATTGATCTATCTTCTTTCATTTCTGACTGTCTAGTCGTACAATATGCAGATGCCACTCAACTACTCCTTAGTGGTGATATTAATAATCTCCCAGAGCTAACTTTAAGAGCAGAAAACACTCTGTCAAAACTTAAAACCTATTTTCAAGAATTTGGGCTGTTAATTAACGAAAGTAAAACACAGTGCATTTTTTTTGGTTCAAGGTTCCACATAGCACAAATTCCAGAAAACACAACAATTAATTTTTGCGACAATATTATCACACCTAGCAAAACAGTAAAATACCTAGGAATTCACTTTGATAACCACATGTTGTTTGATTCCCACATAGATAAAGTATGCAAAAAGGTTACAGGAACAGGAATGTACTTATCACGTATAAAAGACAATTTTGAGACTACCACTCGACTAACTGTTGTTGAATCTCTAGCCCTAAGTCACATTAATTACTGCACAACTGTTTGGGGAGCTATCACTAAGACTCAGGTAAACAGAATACAGAAGCTTATTAATATTGCAGCTCGAGTTGCCCTGGGAGGAATAAGAAAATATGACCACATCACATCAGCTGTCAAGAAACTTGGGTGGCTGCGGGCAGAAAACAAGGTCGCTTATGCAATTTATGTTTTTGTATTCAAAATTTTGGACCATCATTATCCTAGCTGGCTATTTGATTTAAAAACAGTCAGGGATATAAGGGGAACCAACACAAGACAGAGCAGTGAGCTCTTTATTCACAGAACAAACACAGAAGCCGGTTCAAATATGATCACTATCAAAGGGCCAACACTCTGGAATAATATTCCAGAGCATCTTAAAAATGCATCCTCTTTCACAGCTTTCAAAGGCAAACTATATAGTTTTCTTTTGGACAAATAGTTGCTGCTCATTAAGAACTAATTATTCTTATTGTAAGGAAAACAAATATGGAAATGATGCCGATAATAACGATCCTGTATCTAGTGTCATATTTACTACTTTATTATTAACATTATTGTTAACATTTTTATTACAGCATTATTATTTTCTATGAAAGCTACATTTAATTTGACTATATGTATTACCCTCTTAGTTATTAGTTTAATTACATGTCTACTTATATGTTACTATTAATGTTGAATAACTATTGTACAAAATGGAAATAAATGTTTGTTTGTTTGTTTGTTTGCTGAGTTATCAGGTGCACGGAGATCACGGACACTACATAACAATTTTTACCAGTATCTCGATAGGACGAAGTGAAACTTTCTACTTGTTTCACGTTATTAAGATTTTTTTATTCCACCAAGTAACGAGGCGGGGTTCAGCTCGGGTCTTAAAGGGGGTTTTACACGGTCAAACGGTTCGTCGAACGCGGTTCGACAGACAAGTGTTTGAAGTGATGTTCGAACGTGTGAACGGGGTATTTGGTTGTCGAACAACCAAATACCCCGTTCACACGTTCGAACATCACTTCAAACACTTGTCTGTCGAACCGCAGTCGACGAACTGTTTGACCGTGTAAAATCCCCTTTTTAAGTCCACTCCTTGGGTTCAAGGTGGAATTGTACTCTGAGAGGTCTCATGTCCATTATCTAAAAGATATCTGTCTGACAAGACAGAAAGAAATAGATGAAAACAGACGTTAATTTTGTTTCTTTCAGTTTTGCCATCACTATTAAAATCTTGGATCATCCGGAGAAATCACACCTGGGGCTGTCGTTAATATCGCTCTCTCCTTGTTCATTAACCTAACCTCATATCATATCAAGAGTCACACCCCATATCCTATGAGGGGTTCCGACCCCAAACCCCTTCATGTACTTATTTTTATGCACTTTATCCAATGCGCATAGTTTTAAGGTGTGTTTTCTTCACTTGACCCCATATATTAATCTTCTTAGCGAGAGAAATTGACCTCATAACCCCATTATTAACCCAAAAGACCTTACTCAGCAACCACAATGCAGAGTTATATTTAAACCAATATGAACTGGAAATATATATAGATATATAATATTATAGATTCCAAAACATATTGTTAAAAAGTGGTGTGTATGTGTGCGTGTTTATATATATATATATATATATATATATATATATATATATATATATATATATATATATATATATATATATATATATATATATACTTTTTCTTTTTGTTGTCAGTTTGTTGTCGTAAACTGTTTCTAAGTGAATTATGACAGAAATGGAACAAGACATTGGTAATAATATTTTTCCCAGTTAAAATATCCTCTTTTAATTTGTATGCTCACTTGAGACACGTTGATGGAGAGGGTGTGGTCACTTTTGCAAGATTAACACACAACACATCACAGTTATCCAGAAAAAATAATTGGGTTTATTACACACATACTCCAAACGCACATGCACGCAAACACAAAAAACATAACACTTTTATCCAGAAAAAAATATTGAGCAGTTCAGAAAAGAGTTCCAGGAGCTGAATATGGAAAATGATGCCATGAAAACTTCCTTTGCTGATGCACTAAAGGGGAATGTGGCA
The DNA here is from genome assembly GCA_037179515.1 of Halocaridina rubra. NCBI lineage: Eukaryota > Metazoa > Arthropoda > Malacostraca > Decapoda > Atyidae > Halocaridina > Halocaridina rubra. The sequence continues at coordinate 21,013 of JAXCGZ010011988.1, forward strand.
GTAAAAGAGGCTGTAAAGGTGGTGGCACTGGAAAACATACAAACAGTTGACTATAAAGAGACAGTAATCGAAAAAATGAAAGACGTTGTGATGGAAAGGGCAAACCCACTCATCAGACAGGCACTTGATAAGGAGAAGAAAGTGGTAATCTCAGGCATAAGCGAGTCCCAGGAACCAACATGGCAGGGGAGACTTGAAGAAAATAAAGCTACGGTTGTAGACCTGATAAGAAAGCTTGGAGTAGTATGTGGTCCCGAGGATATTGTAAACATACACCAACTAGGTAAATATTCGAGGGAAGGAAAGCCGAGACCAACAAAAGTAACCTTTGAGAGAGGGGAAACATGTAGGGAAATATTGTTGAGAAAAAAAAGTCTAAAAGACCTTCAAGAATTCAAAGAAGTGTTCATTAGACAATACAGAACACAGGAAGAGATGGGAAAGATCAAAAACTTGTTGCAAGAGGCAAGAAGGTTAAATGATGAAAGAAATGAAGAAGAGAAGAAAAATTTTCATTACAGAGTTCTTCCAGACAAAGGGGAGATAAAGAAGATAATGACAGAAGATCAGGGGATGGGGCCTCATTAAGATTGTTATACACAAATGCTGATGGATTAGCTGGTAAGGCAGTAGAATTAAAAGATAGGATTCACAACAGTAAGGCAGATATAGTAGCAATTACAGAGACTAAGTTGAGTGAGGACATAAACAGTGTCACAGTTTTTCCTAAGGGTTTCAGAATACTAAGGGTTGAAAGATCTGAGAGGACTGGTGGAGGGATAGCACTGCTCATAAGTGAAAGGATTCAAGTTGAAGAAATAAACTTGGCTATAGAAAGTGAGTTCAAGGTATTTCTTGTTGCTCGCATAAATACTGGGTCAGAGAGCATTATAATAACTGTTGTATACAACCCACCAAGGAACTAAAATAGGCTTGAAGTTTATGAGGAAAGTCATATAGGTACTATTGAAGTCATAAACTCAGTTGTTAACATGGCACGGGAAAAAAAATGTAGGATTTTGATTATGGGAGACTTTAATCATAAAGAGATAGATTGGATAAATCTTGACCCACACAGTGGTGAGGACTCATTCGGGGCAAGATTCCTAGATTGCGTACAAGGGAATTTCCTACACCAACATGTAATGGAACCAACAAGGGCCAGGGGTGGGGATGAGCCATCACTACTTGATCTAGTGTTCACAGATAATGTGTTGGATATTGAAAAAATTGAGTATGAACCACCAATTGGAAAGAGTGACCACTGTGTGTTGTTGATGGAGTATATCATTGAAGATATTCTTCTTGAGAGTAGAGGCACTGAGGACATGAGGAGGAACTACCCGAAAGGAGATTACATCAAAATGAATGAGCTTTTTGCCGTTATTGACTGAAGAACCTTATTTTACAACAAATCTGTACAAGAAATGTATGACATCTTTTGTGAGAAATATGGGAAGATAGTAGATTGCTGCATACCTGTCACCAAAGTAGGTGTAATTCATGCCAGAGAGAAATGGTTCGATAATGGGTGTAAAAGAGCTAAGGAGTGGAGAGACAAATGCTGGAAAAGGTATAGGAGGAAAAAAACATAAATGCCTGGCAAACCTACAAAAGAGCAAGAAATGACTACCTAAATAAAAGGAGAGAGGCAGAGAGAGATTATGAGAGGGACATCACCAGGAAGGCTAAGGAAAATCCCAAGCTTTTCCACAGCTTTATCAGAGGAAAACTGAAGGTAAAAGAACAGGTTTTAAGGCTAAAGAGAGCGGATGGAAGCATCACTGAGACGGATGAAGAGATCTGCAAAGAATTGAACAAGGAGTTTCAGTCAGTATTTACAGTAGAAAATACCCCACCCCCTCAGATTGCAGTGATAGAAGCTCAAGGGCCGGTATTAGAGAACATCAACCTTACAGCCACAGAGGTATGCAAAGCGCTGATGGATTTAGATGTTCATAAAGCTACAGGTCCCGATGACATATCCCCTCATGTGCTTAAAAAATGCGCAAACACAATATCAGTGGCACTAAGTATCATATTTAAGGAGTCACTGGAGTCGGGGGAGATTCCCAGATGCTGGAAACAAGCAAATGTGATACCTATCTTCAAAAAGGGAAGGAGGGATATGGCTCTGAACTATAGACCTGTTTCCTTGACCAGCATAGTTTGCAAAGTTATGGAGAAACTACTAAGGAAACATATCTCTCTTCACTTGGAATCCTTCAACTTTTTGTCAGTGAGGCAACATGGCTTCAGAGAAGGTAGATCAACAGTAACAAACTTATTAGAATTTTATGATGAGGTAAGCCAAATCTTACAGGAATGAGAGGGCTGGGCAGATTGCATATTCCTAGACTTCCAGAAAGCGTTTGACACTGTTCCACATGGGAGACTTATTAGGAAGCTGCAATCAATGGCTAGAATAGGTGGAAATGTTTTGGAATGGATAAAAACTTACTTAGAAGGAAGGGAACAGAGGGTTAGAGTAAGACACTCAGTGTCTGAATGGAGAAGAGTTAGTAGTGGAGTTCCACAGGGTTCAGTTTTAGGGCCACTTTTGTTCCTTGTATATGTAAATGACCTACCAGAGTCTGTAAATTCATTCATGAATATGTTTGCAGATGATGCAAAGATTGTGAAGAAAGTAAAAAACGAGAACAATGGTAGAGAACTTCAGGAGGATCTAAATAATCTTCATGAGTGGTCAGAAAAGTGGCTAATGAAATTCAGTACTTCAAAATGTAAGGTAATGAGAATGGGTACAAGTGCAAGAAGGCCCAAGCTTGACTACTGGGTGGCTGGAGTACAACTTCAAGAGACAGAAAATGAGAGAGATCTAGGAGTAAACATACTGGCAGATTTGTCTCCAGAAATACATATAAATGGCATAGTAAGGGCAGCATATGCATTCTTATCAAATGTAAGGGTAGCCTTCAGGCACATGGACAAGGAAATGTTCAGAAATATTTATGTAACCTATGTGAGGCCAAAACTGGAATATGCAGCCCCCTTTTGGAATCCACACTTGAAAAAGCACATAGCTAAGCTTGAAAAAGTTCAAAGACATGCCACGAAACTGGTGCCAGAAATACGCAATCTCAGTTATGATGAGAGGCTGAGGGAATTAGACTTTCCATCACTCGAAGCATGAAGAGTGAGGGGGGATATGGTGACAGTCTTTAAATTCCTTCATGGTTATGATAGAGTGGATAGGGATCGATATTTTGATATGGCAGGCTCTAGAACTAGAGGTCATAGTTTGAAGCTTCGTAAGAAAACTTCTTTGCAGGATGTAAGGAAATACTTTTTCAGTGTAAGAGTAGTTGAAAATTGGAATTGGCTAAGCGAGGAGGTAGTTAATGCTATCTGAATCCATAGTTTTAAGGACAGGTATGATAAGTATCAATAAGTATAAAATGGAACCGATCAGGAGACGGGAAGCTACGAGCTTTTGGGCTCTTTCCCGTAAACACAATTAGGTAATCACAATTAGGTAATCACACACATATATATATATATATATATATATATATATATATATATATATATATATATATATATATATATATATATATATATATATATATATATGCACGCGAAAACGCACGCGCACATGCACATACACACAAACGCATTGCATTTTCTCAACCTACGTATTATAAAAAAAGAGATAGCCTAACTTTTAGTCTAAAGGAAAAAAAAAAATGCAGTTTATATTAGCATTATTCCTTGTCATGTAGGGTAGGTGGATGCCGGATGATTTGTGTCAGTGTGACCAGAGTATTTTTTTTTTCTTTTTTGTCTTTTAGTATGAATGAGGTATATTTGACGATGGACCAGACGAGGAGGGTAAGAAGGAGGAGGGAAGAGGAAGATTCTTCGGTGAGGAAATTGACCATGAAGTGTCAATTGGTACTGAGGTATTCCAGTGACATTCCTCCTCCTCCTTCTCCTCCTCACTGATGTATTCAAGTGACTTTCCTCCTCCTCCTCCTGCTCCGTTGATGTCATATATCACATGAATTACACGTCTTGGCATTGGATCACTAGATCGCTGTCATCTCCGATCGCGTTCGGTTGACTTTGTTGCTTGGTGGTGAACGATTCTTTAAGCGCAAGCTGTAGGTCGGGAGACCTTTAATATATTTACTCTGCTTCTCAGTATTTCGTAATGACCATTATATACATATTCATACTCTTTTTTTAGTTATGTGTTTATTGATTTTATACCTAGCTATGTATTTAGTTATTTGATATAGTTTATAGGCAGTCAAAAGATATTTTATTAGCGAGTTGTTAGTCATATTTTATTTAATGTTTTGAAGTAAAAGTGAATTAACTAAAGATTTTGCTGTTTTTATTCTTTTTTTTTTCTCATAATATCGCTACACCTTATCACAATAAAAACGAGATTTCATGAAAATTAGATATCTAACCGAGCCCCCCGCGGAGATTAGGAAGGGTCATCTAGCCATAATATTCCCCAGCTCCAATCTGTCTTTGTCCACCCACATTCGACTGAGGATTAAATACCGCCTTTAAATGCCAAACATATAGAAACTATCCATTAAATACCAATTATTTTTTATTGTCACTTCCATTTATTGCTATTGAATTTTATTCTGTATTAATATTTAGTTTGGTTTCGGTTTTACGTCACGAACACCCTTTTCTAGTAAGGGCTAGGACGGTTGTCTTCTTGCGAAGGACTTGTTTTGGCAGATGTAATCGTTACCCTGAGTGTATGCCTTTACTGACCTCAGTCAGTGACGGGGCGCGAACCCTCGACCTGCCGCCTCAGAGTCGCGGATGCTACCATTTTGCCACGGAGACTACTCTATGTTAATATTTAGTGACTATTGTTTATTATTTTGTAATTACTGAATAGATAAGAATTAAATGCAAGATAAGAAACAACCGATGAAAACGATTTCGGAAAACAAATCATTGGACCAAATTGTGTGTCGCAATTAGCCCCTCCCCCCCATTCGAATGGAGGTGGACACAGACAGTTTGGAGGGGGGTTCTGAAACCTGTATGCCCATCGTAGCTAAATGGGGGTTTACACGGTCAAACGGTTCGTCGAACTCGGTTCGACAGAGAAGTGTTTGAAGTGATGTTCGAACGTGTGAACGGGGTGTTTGGTTGTCGAACACGTTCGACAACCAAATAGAGTTCGATTCTTAGGGGGGGTTTACACGCTCAAACGGTTCGTCGAACGTGGTTCGACAGACAAGTGTTTGAAGTGATGTTCGAACGTGAGAACCGGGTATTTGGTTGTCGACCCCGTTCACACGTACGAACATCACTTCAAACACTTGTCTGTCGAACCGCGTTCGACGAACCGTTTGAGCGTGTAAACCCCCCTTAAGAATCGAACCCTTTTTGTTCACTTCACGACTCTCGCACTCTACAAATGAGCTACGCCCCCCCCCCTACAAATGAGAATTGTTCATTTTTCATGTGTCAAATGATAAAGGATAAAAGAAGGAATCGGTGAAAGTTTTTAGAAAACAAATAATAAGTCTAGATATTAAAATTTCTTTTTAAGAATTTAACATATTCATAATAGTATATTCACACTTGATATTATATCCGTCAGTCTGTTCATAGTGTATATGTATTTTCAGTATCTGTGTATATCTCTTGTCGTCCATGCTTGGCAAGGTTAGGAAAACAACTCTTAATACGAAGGTAGAATTTTTTATTAATGCTCATTAATGATCGAATGTTTCCCGTTTTATGTGTCACTATGAATTCCAGTTATGGGGGTGATCACACATAGTCTGGAGCTGGGGAATTAAGGCTAGATGCCCTTCCTAACACTTTGCGGTGGGTTCGCACGCGGGTCTGTCATTTCCAGAGTCTTATAATAGAGGCCAGATTGTGAGATAACCAATTAATCCAGATAATGAGTTATAACTCAAGCCATTTTATTAAGTCTCTTCTGAAATAATAAAAAGAACTTAACTTTCTCAGAAACAATAGTTGTGAAAGTTTTTACTCTATATTTTTTACTTTGAATCGTGTGCTGTACTTTTTTTTTTATGAGCAGTGCTTATTTGTGTTTATATATTTTATTTAAACTGGGTAGAACGTACTTTCTCGTAACAAAAGTTCTTAAAGAATTATTACTGAGTTTGGGAGTTTGAAAATGATGCTGTGTAAAGTTGTTGCCATTTTTTATTTTTTTTGGTAATGTCTCTGTTTGTTTAGCTTTTTATTTGTTTATTAATAAGTTTGTGTTAGTTTTCTTGTATATATGTTGATTTATTTTTTTATGTATAGGTTTTTATGTATTTATGTACATGTTTTAAGTTGTTCTGGTATTATCTTAAGGGTGGTTTACACGATCAAACGGTTCGTCGAACGCGGTTCGACAGACAAGTGTTTGAAGTGATGTTCGAACGTGTGAACGGCCAAATACCCCGTTCACACGTTCGAACATAACTTCAAACACTTGTCTGTCGAACCGCGTTCGACGA
>JAXCGZ010011988.1:32500-48463 GCA_037179515.1 Halocaridina rubra
ATAGGTAATTTTCTTTTTTTTAAATATTATATGACCTCCCATGGATCTACCTAAATGTGATAATTGTCTAACTATACTACTTTTGCCTCTATTACCATAGCTCTGACTCTGATAATGATTTTTCCAAATCACAAGTGCGCATCAACTCGAGTAGGATTCCTTTTTCTGCGGGGCCGGTATAATCATTTTGATTTCTGCCAGTTGTTTCCCTTGTTATAAACTCGAATATGCAGCCCCCTTTTGGAATCCGCACTTGAAAAAGCACATAGCTAAGCTTGAAAAAGTTCAAAGACATGCCACGAAACTGGTGCCAGAAATACGCAATCTCAGTTATGATGAGAGGCTGAGGGAATTAGACTTACCATCACTCGAAGCTAGAAGAGTGAGGGGGGGATATGGTGACAGTCTTTAAATTCCTTCATGGTTATGATAGAGTGGATAGGGATCGATATTTTGATATGGCTGGCTCTAGAACTAGAGGTCATAGTTTGAAGCTTCGTAAGAAAACTTCTTTGCAGGATGTAAGGAAATACTTTTTCAGTGTAAGAGTAGTTGATAATTGGAATTGGCTAAGCGAGGAGGTAGTTAATGCTATCTCAATCCATAGTTTTAAGGACAGGTATGATAAGTATCACTAAGTATAAAATGGAACCGATGAGGAGACGGGAAGATACGAGCTTTGGGCTCTTTCCCGTAAACACAAATAGGTAATCACACACACACACACACACACACACACACACACACGTATCTTTTCAGCCACTGAAGTATGCAAGGCACTTGTATCCTTCTTCAAAAAGGGAAGGAGGGATACAACTCTAAACTATAGACCTGTTTCCTTGACCAGCAAGGATTGCGATGTTTTGGATAAAATACTAAGAACACACATCTCTCTTCACTTGGAATCATTCAACGTTTTGTCAGTGAGGCAACATGGCTTCAGAGAAGGTAGATCAACAATAACAAACTTATTAGAATTATATGATGAGGTAACCCGGATGTTAAGGAAAGAGATGGCTGGGCAGATTGCATATTCCTAGACTTCAAGAAAGCATTTGACACGGTCTCACGAGGGAGACTTAAGAAGCTGCAAGCAATGGCGAGGATAGGTGGAAATGTCTTGGAATGGATAAAAACGCACTTAGAAGGACGGGAACAGGGGGCTAGAGTAAGACAGTAAGTGTTTGAATGGAGAAGAGTTAGTAGCGAAGTTCCACAGGGTTCAGTTTTAGGCCACTTTTGTTCCTTGCTACCAGAGTCTGTAAATTAATTCATGAATATGTTTGCAGATGATGCAAAGATTGTGAAAAAAGTAAGAATGTAAGAGACCTAACAATGGTAGAGAATTTCAGTAAGACCTAAATAGTTCCCATGAGTGGTCAGAAAAGTGGGTAATGAATTTCAATACTTCTAAATGTAAGGTAATGAGAATGGGTACAAGGGCAAGAAGGACCAAGCTTGACTACCAAATGGCAGGAGCAGAACTTCAAGAGACAGAGAATAAGTGAGAGTTAGGAGTAAACTTACTGGCAGATTATCTTCAGAGATGCATAATGGCATAGTAAGGGCAGCGTATGCTTTCTTAGCAAATGTAAGGGTAGCCTGAAGGCATATGGACAAGGAAATATTCAGATATATATATGTAACCTATGTGAGGCCAAAGCCTGAACATGCGGCCCCCTTTTGGAATCCACTCTTGATAAAAACACGTAGTTAAGTTGGAAAAAGTTCAAAGACATACCTCGAAACTGGTGCCAGAAATACGCAATCTCAGTTATAAGGAGAGGCTGAGGGAGTTAGACTTACCATCACTCGAAGCTAGGAGATTGAGGGGAATATAGTGACAGTTTTTAAATTTCTTCATGGTGATGATAGAGTGGATAGGGATCGATGTTTTTATATGGCTGGCACTAGAACTAGAGGTCAAAGTTTGAAGCTTCGTGAGAAAACTTCTTTGCAGGATGTAAGGAAATACTTCTTTAGTGTAAGAGCAGTTGATAATTGGAATTCGCTCAGCGAGGAGGTAGTTAATGCTAACTCAATCCATAGTTTTAAGGATAACCGATCAGGAGATGGGATGTTACGAGCTTGGGGCTTTTTCCCTTAAAAATGATTACGCAATTACACTCACATGTATATGTACATACAGTATATATATATATATATATATATATATTATATATATATATATATATATATATATATATATATATATATATATATATATATATATATATATATATATATATATATATATATATATATATATATATATATATATGGAGAAAGTAAATATCTTTCTTTGATATTATTTCGAATGCTTTTAATTAGGGCATGTTATAAACCCTTTTTTTCACCACCATTGTTATGATGTCTTGTCAGCGTATGGATTTTTATGTCGTGTGTGTGTGTGTGTGTGTGTGTGTGTGTGTGTGTGTGTGTGTGTGTGTGTGTGTGTGTGTGTGTGTGTGTGTGTGTGTGTGTGTGACGGGAATGTACATGGAATTAGTTACTATATTGTCATTTTTTCAAACCATTCTCAATCTACAGACTTGGAATGCTTATTAGCTAAGGGGAAACGTTTCGGATTTTTAGTTGTGTTTTTATATATTATTATTATTATTATTATTATTATTATTATTATTATTATTATTATTATTATTATTATTATTATTATTATTATTATTATTATTATTATTATACAAAGTTTTGAAATAACTAAATTTCCTTTGTTAGCAATAGTCGGATTGAAACAACAAACAGCCAGAAAAGTCACCTGGGAGTAGTGCTTTTTTTTTCGTATAAATCTGTGCAACATTTAAACAAAAATTCCTAATCCTAATACGAGAATATCTGTATTGATAGTGTTATTTATTACTGTATTACTTATGGGGGTCAGATTTCAAGGTCAAAGCTTCTTCTTCTTCTTCTTTTTCTTTTTCTTTTTCTTCTTCTTTTTCGTCTTCTTCTTTTTCTTCTTCTTTCTTCTTTTCTTCTCCTTCTTCTTCTCCTTCTTCTCCTCCTTTTCCTTCGTTTCCTTCTTCTTTTTCTTCTTATCCTTCTTCTTTTCCTTTTCCTTCTTTTTCTTCTTGCCCCTTTTTCTTTTTCCTCATTTTCTTCTTTTTATCTCTTTCTTTTTCTTCTTTTCCTTCTTTTTCTTCGTTTTCTTCGTTTTCTTCGTTTCCTTTTTCTTTTTTCCTTCTTTTCTTCTTTTCCTTCTTTTTCTTCTTTTCCTTCTCTCTTTCATCTTTCCTTCTTCTTTTCTTCATTTCCTTCTTTTTCTTCCTTTCCTTCTTCTTTTTCATCTTCTTCTTTTTCTTCTTTTCCTTCTTTTTCTTCGTTTCCTTCTTTTTCTTCGTTTCCTTTTTCTTCTTTTCCTTCTTTTCTTCTTTTCCTTCTTTTTATTCTTTTCCTTCTTCGCTTTCATCTTTCCTTCTTCTTTTCTTCATTTACTTCTTTTTCTTCCTTTCCTTCTTTTTCTTCCTTTCCTTCTTCTTTTTCATCTTCTTCTTTTCTTCTTTTCCTTCTTTTTCTTCCTTTCCTTCTTTTTCTTCTTATTCTTCTTTCTCTTCATCTTTTCTTCTTTTCCTTTTTCTTTTTCCTTCTTTTCCTTCTTTTCTTCGTTTTCTTCTTTTCCTTCTTCAGTTTCTTTTTTCTTTTTCTACTCTTCTTTCTTCTTTATCTTCTTTTCCTTCTTGTTATCCTTCTTTTCCTTTTTCTACTTTTCGTTCTTCTTTATTTTCTTTTCCTTCTTTTCTTCCTTTCCTTTTTATTTTTTCTTCTTTTCCCTCTTCCTTTCCTCCTTTTCCATCTTTTTCTTTTTTTCCCTCTTCTTTTTCTTCTTTTCCCTCTTCTGTTACTTCTTTTCCCTCTTTTTCTTCTTTTTCCTCTTTCTTCTTGTCCCGCTTCTTTTTCTTCTTTTCCCGCTTCGTTTTCTTCTTTTCTCTTTCTTATTACTTCTCTTACCTCTTTTTCTTATTTTCCCTCTTTTTTTTCTTCTTTTCCCTCGTTTGTTCTTTTCCCTTCTTTTTCTTATATTCCCTATTCTTTTTCTTCTTTCCCCCTTTTTCTTTTTTCCCTCTTATTCTTCTTTTCCCTCTTTTTCTTCTTTTCCCTCTTTTTTCTTCTTTTTCCCCCCTTTTTCATTTCCCTCTTCTTTTTCTTCAATTCCCTTTTCATTTTTCTTTTTTCTCTTCTTTTTCTTTTCCATCATTTCTTCCTTTCCCTCTTTTTCATCTTTTCCCTCTTTTTTCCCCTCTTCTTTTTCTTCTTTTCCCTCTTCTTTTTCTTCTTTTCCCTCTCCTTTTTCTTCTTGTTCCTCTTCTTTTTCTTCTTTCCCCCTTTTTACTTCATTTCCCTCTTCTTTTTCTTCAATTCCCTTTTCTTTTTTTCTTTTTTACTCTTCTTATTCTTCTTTTCTCTCATCTTTTTCTTCATTTCCCTCTTTTTCTTTTTGCCCTCATCTGTTTCTTCATTTCCCTCTTTTTCTTTTTTTCCCTCTTTCTTCATTTCCCTCTTTCTTCTTTTCCCTCTTTTTCTTCTTTTCCCTCTTCTTTTTCTTCTTTTCCCTCTTCTTTTTCTTCTTTTCCCTTTTCTTTTTCTTTTTCCATTCTTTTTCTTCTTTTCCCATTGTCTTTCTTCTTTTACCTCTTCTTTTTCTTCTTTTCCTTCTTTTTCTTTTTCCCTCTTTATTTTTATGCCCTCTTTTTTCTTCTTTTCCTTCTTTTTTCTTCTTTTCCCTCTACTTATTCTTCTTTTTTTCATCTTCTTTTACTTATTTTCCTTCTTCTCTTTTCCTTCTTCTTATTCTTCTTTTCCCTCTTCTTTTTCTTCTTTTCTCTCTTTTTCTTCTTTCCCTCTTTCTTTTTTCCCTCTTTTTTTCGTCTTTCCCTTCTTCTTCTTCTTCTTTTCTTTTTTTTTTCTCCTCCTCCTCCTCCTTCTTCTTCCTCAATCGCAGCTCTTTCCATGTTCACACTGGGTCGCTGTTTCTCACTACCTTGTTGGCCACTAGTATTGGTTTTTCGACCAAGTATCTTTCACGACACAAAAAAAAAATTCCATTGATTTGGGCTTTGGACCGTTACCAAGTCGAGTTGACTTGCTCCCCAAGTGGAGGGACTGCCGATCATAACAGATCTACGATCTTTCTCTCAAACATGCTACCAATCTCCTACCTTTCTTCTTCTTCCTCTATTTGCGTTCCCATTTTCATATGGGGTCGCATCTCTTCACTAGTCGTCTTCACTGGTTCCGGTCCATCACTTGCTCCTCCCCCAGCTGTCTCTCTCTGAGATCCTCCTTCAGTCGGTCCTTCAACCGTAGATTAGGTCTTCTTTCTACAACCGCCATTTTTATCGAGAGTATCCAAGAAGGTTGGTGGGGGAATTGTAACAACCCTTTATCTCTATAAGGAGCTAGAATTGATTGAGGTATGCTTTGGCTTCTGGTGAATGTGTTTGCTTTGACTCGGCCATCCCCATTTCTAGGTAATTGCGGCCATTGTATATGTGTGCATGTATGTAGATATTGGGCACATTATTCCCTTCGAGATATTGGCACGTTCCAACATCAAAGAGAGAAATCTCTCTCTCTCTCTCTCTCTCTCTCTCTCTCTCTCTCTCTCTCTCTCTCTCTCTCTCTCTCTCTCTCTCTCTCTCTGCGCGCGCTTGTGTGTGTGTGTGTGTGTGTGTGTGTGTGTGTGTGTGTGTGTGTGTGTGTGTGTGTGAGAGAAGCTAAGTAAAGAGACAGAGTTTTATTTTTTCGTATTCGAGGCAGATGGGCATGTAACAAGCAATTACAGAGAGAAAAATTCTCTCTCTCTCTCTCTCTCTCTCTCTCTCTCTCTCCTCTCTCTCTCTCTCTCCTCTCTCTCTCTCTCTCTCTCTCTCTCTCTCTCTCTCTCTCAGAGAAGAGCCTTGAGGGTAATTATTAAAGTACCGTTGAGGTTTGAAAGAGAGAGAGAGAAAAAAATGCAAACAAAATCCTCTTTTCACATAGGGTACAAACTCAGAATCATTAATGAGAATTTGGAGCACCTGGAGATTTTTTTTTTCATTCTTTTCATCATTTTTTTTTCATTTTCCTCAACTTGGATGATTTGATTGTGATCTTTAGAGCTAGGAAGAGATAGAGAAAAAGATGAAGTGGATAGACTTTTCCCGAGGGTTCAAATATTCTTCAAGAGTCCTTAATGCCTTATAACAAAGCTGGGAATGATATTCTAAGATGGTCGTTTTTTATGGGTTTTGTATGAATGAGTTTTGTGTGTGTGTGTGTGTGTGTGTGTGTGTGTGTGTGTGTGTGTGTGTGTGTGTGTGTGTGTGTGTGTGTGTGTGTGTGGGTGTGTGTGTACTTGCAGAAAAATATTACTCTTCAAGGGCACTTTAAATAGTCACCCGTATAGCCAAGAGAGTGAAGCTTAATAGTTCTGTGAGAGAGTAGCTGAGCGTTTTAGGCACCTAAAGAAAAAATGCTGTTTATAAGAAGGATATGTTAAATAGTTCTGTGGAAGAGTACTTATCTGTGTTTCAGGTACCTGTGGAAAGTCCTGTTATTTGTAAGGTTATGTCAAGTACTTATGTGAAAGAGTACGTGTGTGTGTCTCAAGGGTCCCTTAGGGAAGGCCCTGTTATATTCCAGGTCATATTGGATAGTTGTGTGTGTAACACGGCTTTTGTTCTAGGTCCCTACAGCTGATCTGTATTTCAAGATTTTTATTAAATTGCTCTTTGTAAAAGAGTACTGCGTGTCTCAGATACCTGGAGAAAGATCTGTATTTTCAAAATGACGTTTAATAATTCCATGTTAAAAAGTATCTGTGCATGTCTCATGTACCAGAAGACCTGTAATATTTTTAGGTTACTTTACATTGCCTTCTTCAGTGAAAGAATACCTGTTCTACCTATATAGCTCAGGTACCTGTCGGAAAGACTTGTAATGTTAAGAGGATTGCCATAAATTGTTTAGTGTGAAAGAGTACTTGTGTGTGTGATTACCTAATTGTGATTACCTAATTGTGTTTACGGGAAAGAGCCCAAAGCTCGTATCTTCCCGTCTCCTGATCGGTTCCATTTTAGACTTAGTGATACTTATCATACCTGTCCTTAAAACTATGGATTGAGATAGCATTAACTACCTCCTCGCTTAGCCAATTCCAATTATCAACTACTCTTGCACTGAAAAAGTATTTCCTTACATCCTGCAAACAAGTTTTCTTACGAAGCTTCAAACTATGACCTCTAGTTCTAGAGCCAGCCATATCGAAATATAGGATACCTTATGAGAACACCTGTTATCTTTATGAATATTTCATGAAATAGGTCTGTGAAGATTACTTGTGCGTGTCTCAAGTACATTACAGTAAGACCCCGTCCTCTTGTCGGAGTGGTAATTTTTGTGGTCTCCTTCAAGCCTCGAGTACCACCTCAAGGGGCACGCATTATTCTCTTCTCTCTCTAGGGAATAGCCACTTCTCCAACTTCTTGGAATTGTCTACTACTGCTTACTTACTGTGATTTATCTAACACTTACCTATCATATTTTTGGGTAATTATACGATTTCAATCACACCGCGGGCGTTAGGAAAGGCATCATATCTTACTTCCCCGGCTCTAACATGTCTGTAATCATCCCCATTCAGATGGGGACTACTTGTGATTTATAGAACGGTGTAAATTTGTCTTTTTTCATACTGCTTGTTAGGCTTGCATTTTAGATTTGATTTTGAGTGGGTGTTGCAATTTTTACTCGTTTTAAGGTATTGTATTATATTTATACTTCCTCTAGCTTTTATTATTATTATTATTATTATTATTATTATTATTATTATTATTATTATTATTATTATTATTATTATTATTATTATTATTATTATTATTATTATAATTATTATTATTATTATTACTATTATAAGTAGTATAAAAATGCGAAGCACAAATAAATAAAAGCAATATTGATAGATGATAAAGAATATCAGAAGGAAATGAAAGAATAAAAAAAGTGTGAGAAGGAATTGAAAGAATAACAAAATGTGAATAGGAATTGAAAGAGTAAAAAAGTGAAAAAAAAACATGAGCTCCATAAATACCAGGAGCCTCCGGAGCTGTCTGGCGACGGGGGGGGGGGAGTGTTTTGAAGAATTGACATCTATCATCACGGTAATGGAGAGCTACTGCAGTTAATGAAGTAATAATAATGAAAAATTTCCCTTCAAAGTAAAATAAATTGTTTAAAAATATAAAAGGGATTTTTTATAGTCTCTCCTTGAAATTACTTCGCTGAATTAATTAACTTTTATGATATGCAAATTGATACCCGTCGTATGAAAAAAAATAAATAAAGATTGGGCAGAGTTGAAAAAGTTTTCCTTTACTCCTGATTACACTAAGATGCAACGCTCGTCATTGCATCTTCCTCGTAGTGTGTGTGTGTGTGTGTGTGTGTGTGTGTGTGTGTGTGTGTGTGTGTGTGTGTGTGTGTGTGTAATTACCTAAATGTAACTACCTAATTATGTTTACGGCAAAGAGCCCCAAGCTCGTAACTTCCCGTCTCCTGGTCGCTTCCATTTTGTACTTAGTGATACTTACCATACTTGTCCTTAAAACTATGGATTGAATTGGCTTTAACTACCTCCTCGCTTGTCCAATTCCAATTATCAACACCTCTTACACTAGAAAAGTACTTCCTTAAATCCTGTACAGAAATTTTCTCACGAAGCTTCAAACTTTGACCTCTAGTTCTAGTGCCAGCCATATCAAAATACCGGTCCCTATCCACTCTATCATAACCATGAAGAAATTAAAAAACTGTCTAAATATTTCTCCTTATTCTTCTAGCTTCGAGTGATGGTAAGTCTAATTCCTTCATCCTCTCCTTATAACTGAGATTGCGTATTTCTGGCACCAGTTTCGAGGCATGTCTTTGAACTTTTTCCAAATTTACTACGTGTTTTTTTCAAGAGTGGATTCCAAAAGGGGGCCGCATGTTCAAGCTCTGGCCTCACATAGGTTACATAAATATATCTGAATATTTCCTTGTCCATATGCCTTCAGGCTACCCTTACATTTGCTAAGAAAGCATACGCTGCCCTTACTATGCCATTATGCATCTCTGAAGATAATCTGCCAGTAAGTTTACTCCTAACTCTCACCTATTCTCTGTCTCTTGAAGTTCTGCTCCTGCCATTTGGTAGTCAAGCTTGGTCCTTCTTGCACTTGTACCCATTCTCATTACCTTACATTTAGAAGTATTGAAATTCATTACCCACTTTTCTGACCACTCATGGGAACTATTTATGTCTTCCTGAAATTCTCTACCATTGTTACGTCTCTTACTTTCTTACTTTTTTCACAATCTTTGCATCATCTGCAAACATATTCATGAATTTATTTACAGACTGGTAGCAAGGAACAAAAGTGGCCTAAAACTGAACCCTGTGGAACTTCGCTACTAACTCTTCTCCATTCAAACACTTACTGTCTTACTCTAGCCCCCTGTTCCCGTCCTTCTAAGTACGTTTTTATCCATTTCAAGACATTTCCACCTATTCTCGTCATTGCTTGCAGCTTCTTAAGTCTCCCTCGTGAGACCGTGTCAAATGCTTTCTTGAAGTCTAGGAATATGCAATCTGCCCAGCCATCTCTTTCCTTAACATTCGGGTTACCTCATCATATAATTCTAATAAGTTTGTTATTGTTGATCTACCTTCTCTGAAGCCATGTTGTCTCACTGACAAAAAGTTGAATGATTCCAAGTGAAGAGAGATGTGTGTTCTTAGTATTTTATCCAAAACATTGCAATTTTTGCTGGTCAAGGAAACAGGTCTATAGTTTAGAGTTGCATCCCTCCTTCCCTTTTTGAAGAAGGATACCAGCGCCTTTCATACTTCAGTGGCTGAAAAGATACGTGTGTGTGTGATTACCTAATTGTGATTACCTAATTGTGTGTGTGTGTGATTACCTAATTGTGATTACCTAATTGTGTTTACGGGAAAGAGCCCAAAGCTCGTATCTTCCCGTCTCCTGATCGGTTCCATTTTTAGACTTAGTGGTTCCACACTTAGTGTGTGTGTGTGTGTGTAATTACCTAAATGTAACTACCTAATTATGTTTACGGCAAAGAGCCCCAAGCTCGTAACTTCCCGTCTCCTGGTCGCTTCCATTTTGTACTTAGTGATACTTACCATACTTGTCCTTAAAACTATGGATTGAATTGGCTTTAACTACCTCCTCGCTTGTCCAATTCCAATTATCAACACCTCTTACACTAGAAAAGTACTTCCTTAAATCCTGTACAGAAATTTTCTCACGAAGCTTCAAACTTTGACCTCTAGTTCTAGTGCCAGCCATATCAAAATACCGGTCCCTATCCACTCTATCATAACCATGAAGAAATTAAAAAACTGTCTAAATATTTCTCCTTATTCTTCTAGCTTCGAGTGATGGTAAGTCTAATTCCCTCATCCTCTCCTTATAACTGAGATTGCGTATTTCTGGCACCAGTTTCGAGGCATGTCTTTGAACTTTTTCCAAATTTACTACGTGTTTTTTTCAAGAGTGGATTCCAAAAGGGGGCCGCATGTTCAAGCTTTGGCCTCACATAGGTTACATATATATATCTGAATATTTCCTTGTCCATATGCCTTCAGGCTACCCTTACATTTGCTAAGAAAGCATACGCTGCCCTTACTATGCCATTATGCATCTCTGAAGATAATCTGCCAGTAAGTTTACTCCTAACTCTCACCTATTCTCTGTCTCTTGAAGTTCTGCTCCTGCCATTTGGTAGTCAAGCTTGGTCCTTCTTGCACTTGTACCCATTCTCATTACCTTACATTTAGAAGTATTGAAATTCATTACCCACTTTTCTGACCACTCATGGGAACTATTTATGTCTTCCTGAAATTCTCTACCATTGTTACGTCTCTTACTTTCTTACTTTTTTCACAATCTTTGCATCATCTGCAAACATATTCATGAATTTATTTACAGACTGGTAGCAAGGAACAAAAGTGGCCTAAAACTGAACCCTGTGGAACTTCGCTACTAACTCTTCTCCATTCAAACACTGACTGTCTTACTCTAGCCTCCTGTTCCCGTCCTTCTAAGTACGTTTTTATCCATTTCAAGACATTTCCACCTATTCTCGCCATTGCTTGCAGCTTCTTAAGTCTCCCTCGTGAGACCGTGTCAAATGCTTTCTTGAAGTCTAGGAATATGCAATCTGCCCAGCCATCTCTTTCCTTAACATTCGGGTTACCTCATCATATAATTCTAATAAGTTTGTTATTGTTGATCTACCTTCTCTGAAGCCATGTTGTCTCACTGACAAAAAGTTGAATGATTCCAAGTGAAGAGAGATGTGTGTTCTTAGTATTTTATCCAAAACATTGCAATTTTTGCTGTGTGTGTGTGTGTGTGTGTGTGTGTGTGTGTGTGTGTGTGTGTGTGTGTGTGTGTGTGTGTGTGTGTGTGTGTGTGTGTGTGTGTGTGTGTGTGTGTGTGTGTGTGTAATTACCTAATTGTGTTTACGGGAAAGAGCCCAAAGCTCGTATCTTCCCGTCTCCTCATCGGTTCCATTTTATACTTAGTGATGCTTATTATACCTGTCCTTAAAACTATGGATTGAGATAGTATTAACTACCTCCTCGCTTAGCCAATTCCATTTATCAACTACTCTTACACTGAAAAAGTATTTCCTTACATCCTGAAAAGAAGTTTTCTTACCAAGCTTCAAACTATGACCTCTAGTTCTACAGCCAGCCATATCAAAATATCGATCCCTATCCACTCTATCATAACCATGAAGGAATTTAAAGACTGTCACCATCCCCCCTCAATCTTCTACCTTCGAGTGATGGTAAGTCTAATTCCCTCAGCCTCTCATCATAACTGAGATTGCGTATTTCTGGCACCAGTTTCGTGGCATGTCTTTGAACTTTTTCAAGCTTAGCTATGTGCTTTTTTCAAGTGTGGATTCCAAAAGGGGGCTGCATATTCGAGTTTTGGCCTCACATAGGTTACATAAATATTTTTGAACATTTCCTTGTCCATGTGCCTGAAGGCTACCCTTACATTTGATAAGAATGCATATGCTGCCCTTACTATGCCATTTATATGTATTTCTGGAGACAAATCTGCCAGTATGTTTACTCCTAGATCTCTCTCATTTTCTGTCTCTTGAAGTTGTACTCCAGCCACCGAGTAGTCAAGCTTGGACCTTCTTGCACTTGTACCCATTCACATTACCTTACATATTGAAGTATTGAATTTCATTAGCCACTTTTCTGACCACTCATCTAAACTATTTAGATCTTCCTGAAGTTCTCTACCATTGTTCTCGTTCTTTACTTTCTTCACAATCTTTGCATCATCTGCAAACATATTCATGAATGAATTTACAGACTCTGGTAGGTCATTTACATATACAAGGAACAAAAGTAGCCCTAAAACTGAACCCTGTGGAACTCCACTACTAACTCTTCTCCATTCAGACACTGAGTGTCTCACTCTAACCCTCTGTTCCCTTCCTTCTAAGTAAGTTTTTATCCATTCCAAAACATTTCCACCTATTCTAGCCTTTGCTTGCAGCTTCCTAATAAGTCTCCCATGTGGAACAGTGTCAAATACGCTCTGGAAGTCTAGGAATATGCAATCTGCCCAGCCCTCTCTTTCCTGTAAGATTCGGCTTACCTCATCATAAAATTCTAATAAGTTTGTTACTGTTGATCTACCTTCTCTGAAGCCATGTTGCCTCACTGACAAAAAGTTGAAGGATTCCAAGTGAAGAGAGATATGTTTCCTTAGTAGTTTTTCCATAACTTTGCAAACTATGCCGTTCAAGGAAACTGGTCTATAGTTCAGAGCCGTATCCCTCCTTCCCTTTTTGAAGATAGGTATCACATTTGCTTGTTTCCAGCATCTTGGAATCTCCCCTGACTCCAGTGACTTTTTAAATATGATACCCAGTGCCACTGATATTGAGTTTGCTCATTTTTTAAGTACATGAGGGGATATGTCATCAGGACCTGTAGCTTTATAAACATCTAAATCCATCAGCGCTTTGCATACCTCTGTGGCTGTAAGGTTGATGTTCTTTAATACCCGCCCTTGAGCTTCTATCTCTGCAATCTGAGGGGGTGGGGTTTTTTCTACTGTAAATACTGACTGAAACTCCTTGTTCAGTTCTTTGCAGATCTCTTCATCCATCTCAGTGATGCTTCCATCCGCTCTCTTTAACCTTAAAACCTGTTCTTTTACCTTCAGTTTTCCTCTGATAAAGCTGTGGAAAAGCTTGGGATTTTCTTTAGCCTTCCTGGTGATGTCCCTCTCATAGTCTCTCTCTGCCTCTCTCCTTTTACTTAGGTAGTCATTTCTTGCTCTTTTGTAGGTTTGCCAGGCATTTATGTTTTTTCTCCTCCTATACCTTTTCCAGCATTTGTCTCTCCACTCCTTAGCTCTTTTACACTCATTATCGAACCATTTCTCTCTGGCATGAATTACACCTACTTTGGTGACAGGTATGCAACAATCTACTATCTTCCCATATTTCTCGCAAAAGATGTCATACATTTCTTGTATAGATGTCTTGTAAAATAAGGTTCTCCAGTCAATAACTGCAAAAAGCTCATTCATTTTGATGTAATCTCCTTTCGGATAGTTCTCCTCATGTCCTCAGTGCCTCTACTATCAGGCAGAATATCTTCAATGATATACTCCATCAACAACACACAGTGGTCACTCTTTCCAATTGGTGGTTCCTACTCAATTTTTTTCAATATCCAACACATTATCTGTGAATACTAGATCAAGTAGTGATGGCTCATCCCCACCCCTGGCCCTCGTTGGTTCCATTACATGTTGGTGTAGGAAATTCCCTTGTACGCAATCTAGGAATCTTGCCCCGAATGAGTCCGCACCACTGTGTGGGTCAAGATTTATCCAATCTATCTCTTTATGATTAAAATCTCCCATAATAAAAATCCTACACTTTCTCTCCCGTGCCATGTTAACAACTGAGTTTATGACTTCAATAGTACCTATATGTGTGTGTGTGTGTGTGTGTGTGTGTCTCAGCAGTACTTAAAAACTGCGTGAATGTAAATGTGTTCATTTATACGCATATCGTTCTGAAAATGCTAACCCACGTGATTTGCTCCTGAATTCTTCATTGGTTGCGAGGATGTACAAGTCAGCCAATGTATGAGCCGCTTGGTATCTTCATCTCCCTCCTACTTGTTGTCCTTCCAGCAAATCGATATTTGCCTTTCTTCTTGGTTGGCTGTATCGTATTTTACCTGAAGCATTTTAATTTAATTATCCATGCTTGCTTTTTTCTTAAATATTCAATGGCTTTAAATAGTTTTATGATCGCTTACTGTTCATCATGCTTTTTATCTTTTTTTTTTCATTCTTTTGTAACAATATCACTTTTCTTTCCCTCCTCCTTTTGTATTATTATTATTATTGTTATTATTATTATTATTATTATTATTATTATTATTATTATTATTATTATTATTATTATTATTATTATTATTCTTTTTATTAGTGTTGTTATTGTTGTTGTTGTTGTTGCTGTTCGTGTTATTGCAAGGGGACTCCGATGGGAAAACTCCATCCAAATCCTTAGTAAATAGAACATTACTTGAAGTAAGCAAATTAACCGAGTTAAGCAGTATATTCATCACCCTTACTGAGGAGATTTTAATATATATATATATATATATATATATATATATATATATATATATATATATATATATATATATATATATATATATATATATATATATATCCAATAGAATTATGAAGTAAATAAGATATAGAATGCCAATATAGGATAATAATAATAATAATAATAATAATAATAATAATAATAATAATAATAATAATAATAATAATAATAATAATAATAACAATAACAATAACAATAACAATAATAATAATAATAATAATAATAATAATAATCACAATAACAATAATAATAATAATAAAAATAATAATAATAATAATAATAATAAGTTTTATTCCATTTTATGTCACAAGAATATAAGGAAGTACTTTCTTAATGAAAGAATAGCTGATGACAGGAATTCGCTAAGCGAAGAAAAGGTAAATCCTGAATGCACTTAATGCCAACGAAATATATCTTGTAACCCAGACAAATGTTCACTGTTTATAATTCTCTCCAGTGACTCATTTCTCGTCCCTCTTTCCTCTGTCCCCTCAGTCGAACTCCTGTCCCCTCAGGCTGTTTGTCCCGCTACGGAAAAAATGGTAAAAGATAGATAGATAGATATTGATAGGTATATAGGTAGATAGAGATATAGATAGATAAAGAGAGAGAGAGAGAGAGAGAGAGAGAGAGGGAGAGAGAGAGAGAGTGAGTCACGTGGTATCCTTGCGTGAGGTTAGGTAGGGTACACTTTCCCCAAGTGTCTACCTTTATCGATCTCCTGTCTTTTGCAACTGGGGATTCTCTCTCTCTCTCTCTCTCTCTCTCTCTCTCTCTCTCTCTCTCTCTCTCTCTCTCTCTCTCTCTCTCTCTCTCTCTCTCTCTCTCTCTCTTTCGTTTGCTTTCCATAATGCCTTTCTTGCTCATTCTTATTGAAGTAACGGAGGTATTGGTGTAATCTATGGAATTACTATTATTATTATTATTATTATTATATTATTATTATTATTATTATTATTATATTATTATTATTGTTATTATTTAGTTATTATTATTATTATTATTATTATTATTATTATGATAAATTTTGAATAATTTATAACTAATGAAAGGCGAAAATCATACAAAACTTAGGTATACATGAATAGGCAATTGGCGAAGTAATATGCCATATTAAGTGTTAATGCCTAAATAAAGGAAAATAGTTACTGTATGAATAAATATCGTAATTACGGAAATTAGTATGTTTACTTTTAAGAAATCATTCGTCTGTTCTTTCCTTACTTTTTA
>JAXCGZ010011989.1:0-25000 GCA_037179515.1 Halocaridina rubra
TAGCACGTACTGAATAAAAGAGTTCTCAGCTTCTTTTTGAAAGCATGTATATTTTCACATTCTTTTATATTTTCAGGCAGCTTATTATATAATCGTGGTGCACAATGTGTAAAGGCCCTTGTACCAGTTTCTTTATTTGCCCTCGCCTCATTATGCCTGTGTACTATGTACGAATGGCAAACAGATACACCAGTCACAGGATCGAAGCATTGTAATTTATTTCTTAGCTACTCTGGTTTTCCAGTATGTAGGGCCACATATGTAAGGATACTTAGCTTGAAAACAAGTCCTGCTTTAATTTGTAGCCAATGTAGATCAGTAAGAACTGGTGTAATTTTCTCTCTGTGACAAGCCAACTATCGGTCAAGCAGCTGTTGAACACTAGTTATATTTTCTTTAACTGCTATACAGCAAGATTGTAATATAATATATTACAGTAATCAAACCTACTGATAACCTAATTATATACTAACTTTTCCATAACATTAATATACATATTTCTTGAGGAAAGCTTTGTTCCTCAGGCTTTTGTTGTATTTTTCGCAACTTCTTGAATTTGCTCATTAAACGTTACATATACTGATTCAGATAGAGTGATTTCCACACCATTTATTTGAATGGATTTTAGATCACTGTAGTTGTTTATGCTGTATCGAGTGCCTATGAACATACATTCCGTTTTTCTTTCATTTAGCTTCAATTTTTTCATGTCCATCTACTTTTTCAAGTCACTTAAACACTATTTATAATCTTCACTGTTTGCTTATTATTAATATGTAGAACTATGTCATCAGCAAACAACTTAAATTCAACAATGTATTCTTCTAAGATCCATGACGGCTCAATTGTATGCACTGTAAACAAAATAGGACCCAAGATAATCCCCTGTGGCATACCCCTATTGAGTCTCCTACTGACTGATTTGGTGCCATTTATTGATATGCAATAAGTTCTACCCGCCAGATAGTGTTTCAGTACTGTGTCATATATGCCAATTCTAACTAATTAATTTATTAATTGTTCATGCACCACAGTATCAAAAGCAGTGCTCAAGTCTAAAAGTTTCAAAATACCACACTTGCCATTATCAGAACAATTAATTATATCACTTATTATGGCACATAAAGCAGACTCAATTGAATGATGTGCTATAGGCTGATAGATTACCAGGTATCATCTCTGTTTTCTCTAAGTAACTTATGAATTGTTTTTGCACAGCAATTTCTATAACCTTAAAAGAAATGACAAATTTGATATTGGTCTATATGAATTTAAGTTTTGATGGTCAAGACATTCTTCACGGGCATCTTTCTCCATCTGTGGAAAATCCCACTGCATAAGCTAAGATTGGTAATCTTATGGTACACATCTAGTAATTTTTCAAAATTATTTGCTGTTGTCGGATCATTTATAGGAAATGGATCACTTTCACAGAATGTTAGTTCTGCCTTTAATAAGACCCATTTTATTTCTTCCAAACTAACATGCTCAAATTCACTTAGTTTACTAGATGGCAAGTCAGGTAAAATAGTTCCATATTGACTTTGCATTTTTAGTTATATTACTATAAATATTAATTTTCTTCTCAAAGTATTTTGAAAATTGCTCATCCAAAACATTATCAGTGTCGCCTTTTGGGAGTGATTTCTTTTTCTGCATGCCAGAAAATATAACTTTGAGATGTTTCTTTCTGCTTCTATTTTCCTTTTGCAAAATTTAAGTTTTACATCTCTGATCAATTTGTTCAATTCATTTTTTATCCTGACATATTGTTCCCAAAGGTAAGTCATTTTTCTTCTCTGCCACTTTTTTTCAGCAGATTTTCTTCTTCTCCTTGCCTTAACAATATCAGAGTTACACCATGGATAAATCTCTCTTTTTCAGTTATGTATTTCTCTGCTATAGAGCACATTTTATCATATTCTTCTCTGAATGTCTCATTATATATCAAGGATAAAGAGTTTACGCAATCTTCATTTCTGATACAACCCTGTTGGACATCTCTTCTACACGAGCACATCTGGAGTCTTCTAAAGTTTATTAGGGCCGTTGCATTATCAGTTAATGTGCATTTTTTACTTAAATGATTTACTGTGAAATTATGTCTTGGATCTTGTAAAGATTAGTAACCCCTAGAACCCCATGTAAAGTTAAATAACTCCGTAGACGGTTAGGTTAGGTTACGTTAGGTGACCTTCCTTGTAAATATGACCAACCTTAGAGCACCCTGTGGTTACCATTCTTCACAAGATCATATCTTGATGTCATGTTTTCCATTATGATATAATTTGCTGATCTTGTTGCAAACTTCTGGAACTAATTTGAATAATGTGCTCTGTATTACCCCAGGTCATACGAGCAGAAAAAAATAGTCTTAACAACAGGTTTCTCCCCTATTCTGAAATTGATACTGAAGCTGTTTTGTCTGTAGACGATGATGCGCATTTGCGGCACGATGAAATAGTCTTTGGCTTTAGGTGAGTTTCTTTCTTATGTTAGTTATTAGAATATTTCCAAGAAAGTAACATCCAAACGTAGCTTTCGATATTTTTCGAAGCACTTTTGCCTACTGTTTTATGCATTGCCACATAGGCAGTTCTTATCTCCTAATATTCACTTTGAAACTGGTAAATTCCTTGAAAAACGAAGATTCATTTCTGAAGTTTTTGCCTGTTTTGACAGTGATTATAGGAGATATGGACTGCCTGTGTGGATCAACATAAGAAATTGCTTCAAAAATATCAATAGTTATTGACTTTCGGAGTTGAGAATAATCCTGGATAATGAAGTCAATATAGCGTATATGGAATATATTTCATGTTTTCTTTCACAATTTACAAGCAAACTTTTTTCTATCACCTAATTTGTATTATTTTGCATTTTTCAGGGTGTGGAGAGATGAAAGAGATCGTGTGGTAGGATTCCCTGGGCGTTACCATGCGTGGGACTTGAACTATGGAGGGTGGTTGTACAACTCCAATTACTCTTGTGAATTGTCAATGGTGTTGACCGGTAAAGATGTTTAATTTACCTTATGCTCCTAATTATAATTCATAGATGTTTAGCACTGCCATTTATATATCTTTTATCATAACTCATTTCATAGCATTATCAATATTTTACTTTTGCCTTTTCTTTCATGATGCATTTATTGTATGTGTTTAATATAATGATCAATGTGTTGTGCATACTATTTTCTTTCAGTCACTGCTGTTGCACAAAATGAGTTGAAAAAAGTATATACTGTATAGATTATACTTTTTTCTGATATACTCTCTTTTTACTTTTTAAGTGTATGAATTTTCATTGTCAGCTGAGCAAACACTTGCTAAGAGGAGTAATCGAGATATACAGAAGCTCCCCTACTTATGAACAACTGAGTCACTAATTTTCACATGTACGAACAAAAACCTACCAGTTATCTACCCTTGTATTAATGTATGTATTACTGCACTGTACTGTGTTAGTACTGTATTAAAATTTAGTAACACTGTATACTTTATGTTTTATGTAGCAATTAAGTGTCTTTAGCCTAAGTACTGTAGTGTACTGCATATGTATGTAATGCACAGTACTTTTTTTTTACCTAAGCACAACTTTCGAACAATTCTACTCACAAATGGACTTCTAGAAGCTAAGTCGTTCATAAATTGGGGAGTGTCTGTATTAGCTTCTGATAAATATGTATGCTTTGACTCTTCCACCCCCATACAAGGGGAATTGCATCTATTGTGTCAAGGGGGATTGCATTTATTGTGTATGTATGTAAGCCTTGATTTTATTTATTCTGTGTTTTTTTGTCCAATATTTCTCTGTAGGAGCTGCATTTTTTCACAAGTACTATGCCAGTATCTACTCCCACGTGATGCCTCAGGCCATTCGAGACAAAGTGGACGAGTACATGAACTGTGAAGATATTGCCATGAATTTCTTAGTGTCACATATCACAAGAAAACCTCCTGTAAAGGTAAGATGAATTTATTATTGGATGTATTATGTACAATTAACCCCGAGGTTAACCAAGAATACCTCTTTGCCTTCCCTTTTGTGCTGTAATTCATTTAAATGGGGGGAAGCAAGGCGATAAGGAATGCCCTTGTTTTTAATTTCCTCCCACCAAGAGCCAAGTTAGGTGTTTTTTAACTAGATAAAAATTTCATTGAGGATTTCTTTAGAAATTAGGTTTTATTTCTGGATGTTTGTGTAAGTGTTCTTTAAAATTACACTAACAGTAAAGGGAAATAAGCTTTTAAGTTACAAATTTTAATATGCGATATGTTTTAAAGAATAAACTAATATCTCACTTGGAAGAATGTCTGTTTATTTGTGACTTAGAGATTGAATGATTTTGTTTATTTGATCATTAGGTTACTTCCCGATGGACTTTCCGATGCCCAGGATGCCCAGTCTCTCTCTCGGAGGATGACTCCCATTTCACTGAGAGACATAGCTGTATAAATTTCTTTACTCAGGTGTGTATTATCCATTTCTCAGAGCTTATTCCAAATCAGTTCTGTTAGTCCACGTATAATTTACCTTTTCACCGGCAACAACGAAATATCTGGTTTTTGCCTGTCTGACTTTTTTCGGCAAGGATATATCGTGTCAAAAAGTTATCCTATTAAATTACACTTTGAATGAGTATTTTCGTCCATTCTAACTCTCTGAGCCATATTAAGGCAAAGACGAGAAGTTTTGCATTAATCATACGCCCACTAGCCCCACTTCTTGCATCTCAACCTTTCCAGTAACAGGTGAGATGTATTAAAACTGACGTCTCTCTATTTTTTCTCAATTAATTCTTCTGGAATTGCAAAGTTTTTTGGAAAAAATTTGCCCGGGAAGAGGTTACACTAAAAACCTGCAAGGTTTTGGAAATACATATAATTTCATAATACCTTCAAGACTCAACAGTCACATTCTAAAAGTTGTTACATGTAATTGTAACACTTTTGAAAGAGCTAATACTCATGGTTAATACTCGTGGTTTATAGTTGCCTTTAGTATTAATCATGCACAGTTTGTGACTGTGGTAATTGTTTTGGCGAAAGTAATTGTACCATAAGCACCTTAATTCCCCAGCTCCAACCTGCCTGCTGCCATCCCCATAATGAGGATTGGTATTGAACAAAGTTATGCAATATTCAGAGGTAATTTAAACGTGTTCATTGATTTGATTAAAAGCATAGCACATGCAATAATGGTATAGTTTTGAAATGTGGCACTTCTAGCATAGTCAATTTCTTTCCAGGTCTACGGATACAATCCACTTTTGAACACTCAGTATCGCGTTGATTCGGTTCTTTTCAAAACTCGATTGCCCCATGATAAACAGAAATGCTTTAAGTTTATTTAAGACTACAACTACTTCTACAGTATTTGGTCATGCTTTTGACCTTTGGTTTAATTGTTATTTAATATTTCCTTATTGTACTATCCATAATAATTGAAAGATACAAACCTCACTTTTCTTTTATCTTTCATGATTATTTTTCTCAGAACCTGGGAGAGATCTTTACCGTGTTCTTTCCGAATTTCATATACAGTATATTGAATCTGTAGCATTGCACAGGTGTCCTTTTTAATTTATCTCTGATCTCATCCTCAGACCTCTACTTTAATTCTTAACTCCTTGCCTTTTTTTTTTAGTGAGTACCTGAACAGTTTGCTTAAGAACACTTTTCCTACGGATATTATGCCTAATAGACATGGTACCTATAGGGAACATACTTTTCAGATACAGCTCACTGGGTCATTACATCCTAGCGTAACCTAACCATTTAGGACCTGTGATATGGCAATACTTTTTATACATTGTTTCTCTGATGGGCTTCTTTACTATTTGATGCTGTATGTTAAATGTTTGTGTCGACTTGTTCAACTTATGGTACAACGATCATTCAGCAATCATTTCAAAGAGTTTTATGGTATATTGAAATCTTTGAAAAGCGACTTTTTTATCAGCATTGTGAAATTCTCTATAGGCATCATGGTTGTTTGATATAATATAATATAAGCATAATATCCGGTATGCCAAGTGTCCATAGGCATAATGTCTGGTAGGCAAAGTGTCTGTAGATAAAGTGTTTGTATACAGACTGTCTGGGCGTACTTTAATGTGTTCAGATCATTACCTATAAAAAAAAAAGGTTTGCAAATTTTCTTGGGCTTCATAAATATTTAGAGCTATTTATTGTAATCTAGTTCAAACACATTGCATTTAAGGTAATGAAAAATTGGTGTGTAGTACGCAGTCATAGGCAGGAATTCTTCACCTACTTTCTCTAAACTTATAGCATATAATCTTGATGGAGTTTCTCATTTAACTCTTTAATTGGATGGCAACCTCGTTTAACCCTTAAATGGGTGATGACCTCATTTAACCCTTATATTGGCAATGACATGTATATGTTCTCTCTGGGAGGATGGCAGATGAACCTGTGACCTATATGAATTTTCTCTTAAATGTTTTGTCAGTGCACTCTACTTAGCAGCCACACATAAGCAATACATACATATCAATGGCTGCAATTCTCTTGTAAGGAGGTTGGCCGAGTCAAAGTACACTTTCACCAGGCGTTAATATACTCCTATGACTTTCCTTAGCTTCTTGGGGATAACCGGCTGCAACGATTCCCCCTCACCACCCTACTTGGGTCATTCACAGGGTAAGCAGGCAAGGATCTTATGCCATGAGACATGGCTGATACTGTATGTCATTTACATACAGAAATAATGATAAGGCCCTATACAATTGCTCGATGTAACTTCAGACAAACGCCTGCCCTTAGAATTTAAATGAATATCTCCTCCTTGTTCTCCTGCGTGTTATTAAAGCTGATTAAATGGGGAGGTGCGAGTAGACTGGGAATCCCCTCCTCTTTATTTTCCTCCCAGAGAGAGTTCAGGGTGTTTGCTTTGATTTAGCCACTTCCCTTATAAGGGGGATTATGGCTTGTGTATATGGATAGAGATCAGATAATTATGAAATTCATATGGTCACTCTCTATAGGCAGTTTGATTACAAATAAGAAAGTAATGAAGTATTCTTGTATATGACTCCATATCCTAAATTATACAATTACTGCTTTAATTATTATGCTTGTGTCCACCCCCATTCGAATGGGGACTGATTTTGACACAGAAAATAAATCATACTTCTTTAATACTTTTGCACTTAGCCATCCTCTTTGTTAATTATCTTTGTTCACTAGCAGTTAACGATTGTTGAAGAAATGCATTTTGTATGTTTTAATATTTGTCAGAATGATTATGCAAGCTGTCATAAGAGATTAGGAGAAGTAATGTATATAATAAGGTTGTTATAAATGTTCCTAACTTTTAGATAGAATATGTTGATGTCTGTTACTGTAAATAGATATAATTAATGGTTTATATTTATATTTTGATCAAAATATTGTACATAATTTTAGTGCAGCTACTTAACTGTAACCTATATTAAGTATGCTTTCTTATCATATTTTAGTGATATTATAATATCTATTTTTTAAACAAATAGTAATGTAGTACTATTTGGCACAATTGAATTTATCAAATATAACTTGCGTTTCCTCAGATATCATGTTATACTTATGTATTAATTTCACACAATACATATCAGTACTTATGAGAAAATTTTTCTTTAACAAGTGGAGTGAACTGTAGAAATACAAAAATATAATTCAAAATAAGAAATAGTTTTTACATAAATAATATTTAGTCTTAATTCCCCGGCTCTAATCGGTATGTGTCCGCCCCTATTCATGGGAATTGAGTTATCTGTTACTTATATGAGAAATTGGTTTGAAAAGTGTTTGGAATTAATGAAGCTTTGTTTAAAACCATTATTCTGTTTAGCACAAATAAAATAACAGAACCTTCATACTGAACACAATCCCATAAAGTATTCACTCTAGAATTCAACATCATACTGTAATTAAAACCCTTAAAGCAATTCAGCATGACTGGTGATTCAGAAGAATAAAGTAAAGTTTTGGATCAGGTAAAGAGTAGTGACTCTCCCCCCCAGTACATTCACTAACCCTGTAAATTGTTAGGTTAGATTTTGGTTTGGTTAGGTTTAGCTTAATGCATGACCTAACTCATCTAACCATCAATTTACAGTAATCACTAATCTTTACCTAATCCATAATTTCTTCTTGAAAAATCATTTTACTCGAGAACATCATTTCCAAGACTGGTGAAAAAATCCACTATTGAATAATTACACAGTATTAAGTTTTGATAATATTCCACTCGCCATGATAGAGGTTTTAAGTTACGTAGAAATTGTTCCATGCGGAAAACTAAAATCTTCTTATAGTAACACTATTGCACTGTGCATATTACTATACTGTAGTCTGTTTTGGTAATACATTAACTGCAATTGTCTTAATTCTAAATTTGTTTCGTGTAGGAGTGGTAACTTAGGTAAACTTATTTATTTTATATTAGTCGCAATCAGTTACCACTATACAGTGTTTAATATGTAACAGATCTTTAAAATTATCTAAAAAATTAGTTGAGAGTTTTACTTGGTTGGGCGAATCTTAAACTAAGGGATGTGAAATATCATGTGTTTGTATCTTAAAAAGCTAATTTTGATAAGTATTTTTTTTTATTTGGATAACTGATCTTCATAGTAAGTACTGTGAAAGTTCTTGTGTTTGCAATATAATTTTTCCATACTTGTTGTCTTTTCCTGTAAAGATAAAAAAGAAGAAACAAGCAATAAAAAAAAAAGGAAAATGTAATACACATGCACCTTTCTCATTTTACATTTAGAAAAAAATGAAGTGAGGGGACTGGGACTCCCCTCTTTTGTATTTTCCTCCCACAAAAAGTCACGAATTTTGCTTTGGCTTAGCCACCCCCTTGTGAGGGGGAGAGGGGGGTATGAATATCTCTTTCATGTTTGCCTGCGTGTCATAAAAGTCGACTAAGTGGGGAAGAGTGAAGGGCCTGAGAATCCCCTCCTTTGTACTTTCCTCCCTTCTGGGGGATTATGATTTTTGTATATTGATGCATATAAATAGTTAGAAAAATGGACAATACAAAGCCTTTGCTTACGCCACTTTGAAACCAGTATCTGGTTTTCCCATTTTACCTTATTTTTTCATCATGATATGGCTTTACTGTTCAGTGTTTTATATATCACATTGGGGACCACAGTAGCAGTGGTTAGAGCACTCGAATCAGGCTGTGACAAACCCAAGTTCAAGCCCACCACGGAGCATATAGAAGGCCATCCAGCCTTAATTCCCTAGCTTCAAGCTGTTTGTGTTACCCTCCATTCGAATAGGGATTAAGAGAAGACGTGTTTGTGGGTTGCTCATGGGGTTATCCAACGAAATAGTGTTGACATTGATGTTTGAATTGAACTTACAATGCCTAGAGGACTGGATAACCATATGAGTTAAAATAGAACCAGCAGGATGTCTCAGAAGACAGGTGTAAATACAGATGATAAGATTAGAAGTAGAAATGATGGTGGAGATGCTGAGGACATAAACAAACTTGGAGCTGTCGGCAGTATCAACGAGGATAATGACGTGGGGAAACACAGTTGCAGTTAATGTGATGTTGTTAAAGAGGAAGATAAAGCTATGCAATGTGAAGTATGTAAAATATGGTTACATATAACTTGCAAAGGTATGCCAGATAAGTTATACGACTATGTTTTATCTGTTGGAGACCAAATTACATGGTACTGCACTTTCCGCAAAAGAGGTTGTGTGAAGCTATACAAGCACATGGATAAACTTGAAGAACAATGTAAAATCGTTCAGAAAAAGTAGGATGAGACTGGGAAAAATTATGTCTTGACTGAAGGTATACATGAAGGGCAGAACAATGACAAGGCCATAGAGGTTAGGCTTGGAACCGTTGAAGCCCAGTCTGTTGCACTCAGTGAGAAGGTAGACCGATATAACAAAGACTATAAGAAACCAAAAATGAGGCTTATCAATCAAGAAGCAAATTCTACCAAGGTTGAGGAGAAACTCAACACATGTTCTGTTAATGGGACCAGTTATTAGATTCTGTCAGGAAGGAGGCTGTACCAATACTACAGATATGAAAGAAGAGTTAAAGCAGCTTCAGAAAAGAAGGGAGGAAGATGATATAAAACTGCAGGAAGAAATTAGAAAGGAACAAGAAGAAAAACTTAGAGAACTCAAAGATGAGGAAGCCCAAAGAAACATCATAATCTATGGTGTCCCAGAAAGTAATGAGAAAGAAGAAGCAAGGCGAAGGGTATATGACCTGAGATTTACCCTGAAATAAATTTTAAAAACTTTGGAAATTGAAATACAGCAAAACAGCTTGAAGAATGTGATTAGGTTGGGTAAGACAGAAAACCCAACTGCTTGTTGGGTTTGATTCACCAAGTACCAAGCAACAAGTCTTGATCCACACCAAGAAATTAAAGGGTAAAGAGATTATAAAAGCATATTTTTGCAACGCGACCTCACTAGTGTACAGAAAATTTGAATGGACTGGTGTCAGAGGCTAAACAAATGTAAATTTTAAATATAGAGTACGAGGCCCACCAGGAAACATGGTAATGAAAAAAATCAGAAATTTTGTATAGGTGGATATGTACTAAATCCATTAGCAAATAGTGTAAACAAAAACAGGATGTTTAACAAAAGAAAAAATTCTTTTGTTATTATACTCACAGATGTCCCTCTGGAAGAGGCCCAAGCCTGTGACTCCACCTCAGCAGCCTCACTACTACTATGATGGGTGGTATATGTGGTAGTTATGTTTGCCCTGTACTTGCATTTCTGCTCTTGACCCCTCCACACTTTATCTCACCAAGATTCATATTCTTCTACTTTGTGCATTCTTTGCCCATTCTAGTAGCACATTCCAATTATTCACTATTCTGTGCTGGAAAGAGTTCTTTCTCAGATTGAGCCTTGCCCTTCTCTTACAAAGTTTCTTCATATTACTATGTGTCTTATCTTCCTCTCTCATTTGGAAGAGTCCCTCTGTACAGTCATCATCATACTTGTTGGTGATAATCTTGTATGCTTCTGTTTGATCCACATGAGATCTTCTGTAGTCCAGTGTGGACCTGTTCAGCTTTTTGCAATCTCTCGTCATAGGGAGGTTTTTAAATTGAGGCACCAGCTCAATGCGGATACGTTGATAAACAAATTAACTAAGTTAAGGGTGAGAGTTAATCAAGCAGAGATTACTCCAGACTCCATAATGATTAATGAAGTGATCACTCCAGGCTGCCACCATATCAGTTTGAGCATTGATGAAGCTGTAGATCAGGAAATAGAGGCCTAAATGGGCCTGTGTCTAGTACTTCCGTAAGGCTCTGTAAGTTATGAAGTGTCTGACTGAAGAAGAGGTAAGAATGTGGGTCCACTAGGATTTATTTTAGGATCACTTGTTACATGTAAATGTAGATCTGCTGGAGTCTGTGAATACAATTTTATATGCGTTTGCAGATGTTGCAAAGATTGTGGAGAGAGAGTAAAAGACAACAATAACAGCAGAGAACTTTAAAAACGTTACTAGCCTGCATGAGTGGTAAGAAAACTGGCTAATGAGTTTTGGCACTTCAAAATGTGAAGGAATGAGATAATTACTTTTAGACATTAAATGAAAAAATGAGACCATATATATATATATATATATATATATATATATATATATATATATATATATATATATATATATATATATTATATATATATATATATATATATATATATATATATATATATATATATATATATATATATATATATATATTATATATATATATATATATTATATATATATATATATATTATATATATATATATATATTATATATATATATATATATTATATATATATATATATATATATATATATATATATATATATATATATATATATATATATATATATATATATATATATATATATATATACTGTATAGATTATATATATATATATATATATATATATATATATATATATATATATACTTATTGATTTGATTTTAGTGCCAGCTGAGTTAGCAGTATTAAACATATATATATATATATATATATATATATATATATATATATATATATATATATATATATATATATATATATATATATATATATATATATATATATATATATATATATATATATATATATATATATATATGAATCAATTTTTTACCCCGACCGGGACTCGAACTTAGGACTTATAATTACTAAGTCAAGGCGCTACCAACTACACACCACAGAAGGTTAAAAGGAATCCAGCCTTATAGCTTATATATGCTATACTTGGAAATGAACGCATTCTATCTGAATGCCAATATGTTCATATTACAGATTCCCCAACCTCACTCGTGGCTTCATTTTAGCATTTAATTCAATTCCCAATCTCATTCGGGCCATGAAATAACCAAATAAGCACATTACATATGTGAAAACATGAATCATTTTTTATCCCAACCGGGACTCGAACCTAGGACTTATAATTACTAAGTCAAGGCGCTACCAACTACACACCACAGAAGGTTAAAAGGAATCCAACCCTATAGCTTATATCTGCTATACTTAGGAATGAACGCAAACCATTTGAATGCCACTATGTTCATATTATAGATTCCTCAACCTCACTCGTGGCTTCATTTTAGCATTTAATTCAATTCCCAATCTCATTCGGGCCATGAAATAACCAAATAAGCACATTACATATGTGAAAACATGAATCATTTTTTTACCCCGACCGGGACTCGAACCTAGGACTTATAATTACTAAGTCAAGGCGCTACCGACCGAGTCCCGGTCGGGGTAAAAAATGATTCATGTTTTCACATATGTAATGTGCTTATTTGGTTATTTCATGGCTCGAATAAGATTGGGAATTGAATTAAATGCTAAAATGAAGCCACGAGTGAGGTTGGGGAATCTGTAATATGAACATAGTGGCATTCAGATAGAATGCGTTCATTCCTAAGTATAGCAGATATAAGATTTAGTTTTGGATTCCTTTTAACCTTCTGTGGTGTGTAGTTGGTAGCACCATGACTTAGTAATTATAAGTCCTAGGTTCGAGTCCCGGTCGGGGTAAAAAATGATTCATGTTTTCACATGTAATGTGCTTATTTGGATATATATATATATATATATATATATATATATATATATATATATATATATATATATATATATATATATATATATATATATATATATATATATATATATATATATATAACACTGAACTGTTAACATACACTCTAAAATGGTAGGAAAAGCCCATTAAATAAAACAACGAAGATAAATATATATAAAGTACTTATTAATTTCGTGACCTAAGCTGGTCACCTTCTCAAAGTACAATGGCAAGAGATACAACTAGCAAAATAGAAGAAAACTTGAAAAGAAGGAGACAAAAGATCCGCCCAGGATACATGGGATTAATAGATAACAATCTTAAATGACCGCCGGGGTTTGTCAGTAATCCCCACAAACAGGCCGCAAAAGGAGAGCACATTTTAATCACCGAGATAAGATAATAGTTCCCTTTCATTGTGCCTTAGAAGAAATTAACAAAAACATAGGCAAAGAGTCCCCTTTTGTATTCAAATATCCCAAAACATTGAGAAGCTAATTAGTAAATATTAATAAAAATTAAAAAAAGAAAACAATGCCGGAGTGTATAAAATAGAATGCAATAACTGCCCCAAGGCATACATTGGGCAGACAGGTCGTTCTCTGCAGCAGAGAACTACCGAGCACAAAAGATCAGTCAGATATAGCCAAGAGAACTCTGCTGTCTTTGTTCATATGAGAGAACACGGGCATACTATCAACTGGAATGGTGCCACCATGATGTTTAGAAGCTCGTGTCCATATAAGCGCAAGATAGTGGAATCAGCAGTCATCGAAACGTCCAAAAATTTCAATTTGTCCAAAGGCCGGTGGGTGCCTGATGCAGTAGACAAGATACTCCTCAAGCATACGCTGGCCAAGATAATACCCCAAGACAGACCGCCTTCATTTAATTAGACAGTCTCTTTGTTCATCCTTGTTGTGTCTATTTATAGTTTTCCTTTAGTCTTTTTCTTTTCTATATGAATGTATAGTTCTGTCTGACAAGATATCAAGATTACCACAATATCATTTAAGGTATTGAATTAGGCACAAGTGATAATTATGAGCAATTTTTATGTATCGAAAATGAACAGACCAAAAATATCACACTACACGAAAAAGGCGGCAATACAGAGTCAGTGTTACCATAAAAACAGTAAACCAAAACAATGTTCCGGTTTTACGTCACGGACTCCCTTATCAACCAAGGGCTAGGACGGTTGCCTTCTTGCGAAGGACTTGTTTTGGCAGATGTAATCCTTACGCTGAGTGCATGCCTTTGCTAACCTCAGACCGTGACGGGGCGCGAACCCTCGACCTGACGCCTCAGAGTCGGAGACGCTACCGACTGAGCCACGTTATGGCAAAATTAAGGGATCACTTTACAACAACAACAAAATTATTAATAAATAAAGTGAAAATATATATATATATATATATATATATATATATATATATATATAATATATATATATATATATATATATATATATATATATATATATATATATATATATATATATATATATATATATATATATATATCAATTAATAAATACATTAATATATAAATAAAGAAGACATATATCATACCACTACAACACTCCAAATAAAGAAAGAAAATACACTATGCCACTACAACACTCCCCTGCCAGTACAGGAGTACATTAGTGTTTAATACTGATAATAGAAAATATAGATATATAATATATATGTGGAGACATAGATACAAAAATACAAATTAATAATATACATAATCAGGGTTACGATTAAATCTAACTCGACGAGATTTCGTAACAACAGATTGAGGTATTTTCTCTTCAATAGCATCTTCATTATCAATATTTTCAGGAATAGATGCATTACTAGGAATTAATGTATCAGAATCTGTATCATTTGTGGAATTAGAATCAGAAAAATCATTATTTACACTTGGTTCAATCACATCAGAATTAACAGCTTCTGGCACAGAATCATTATTTACAGTTGGTTCTGTCTCATTAGAACTGATAGTTTTTGGTATTGAGGCAGGTTTCAATCTATCTACAGATACAGTAGTTAAATTTCCAGAAAGCTGACGTAAAATAAAATATTTATCACCACGTTCCACAACCTCAAGTGGACCAAAGTAGGGAGCCTCTAAAGGGCGACGTACACGATCCACTCTAACCCAAACATGGTTAGTATCCCCGCCTGTCACGCGGGAGACCGGGGTTCGATTCTCAGCCGGAGAGCCAACTTTATAGTTCTGTTCTGCAAAAAGGATGAATGAAGATATCCATAAGAGGATTCAGAAAAATCTAATTCACGCATTCGAGATACAAATTCAGTGACAATTTCTTTTTGTTGTGCAAAAGAAGGAATTTCAGTAGTTACCATGATTTTAGGACTAAGTAGCATACTTCCTGTTACCAAAGTAAATGGAGAAACTCCAGACTCTGTGGGGACACATCTTAAGCCTAAAAGTACTATTGGTAAAGAAGCAAGCCAATCATCTTTACGTGCCATCAGAGATACTTTCAATACTCTATGTGATCTTTCAACCATGCCATTGGATTGAGGGTGAAATGAAGTGGTACGCAGTCTATGAAATCCAATTATAGAGGAAAGTTGCTGAAATAATGCAGATTCAAACTGAGCACCTCTATCAGTAAAAACATATAATGGCACTCCAAAACGAGATACCCAACCTTTAATAAAAGCAAAAGCAACAGTGGTAGCAGAAATATCTGTGATGGGGATGGCTTCCAACCATCTAGTAGATCTGTCAATACAGGTAAGAACGTATTGTTCTGGTGCTGTAAAAGACTGGCCAGGGACTTTACTAGGAGGGAGAGGACCAACAATATCTAAATGTACAAATTCAAATCTCCCAAAAGGTGCCGTAAAATTTGTAATAGGAGCACGGGTATGGCGGTGCACTTTAACCTGCTGACAAGAAGTACACTCTTTAGTCCAACTTCGAATATCTCGATCCATATTAGGCCAAAAGTACCTAGCTTTGATAAGGCGCAACGTACCTTTGACTCCTGGATGTGAAATGTTATGCATAAGTTGAAATACTGATTTACGACAAGCTAAGGGAAGAA
Source organism: Halocaridina rubra (assembly GCA_037179515.1). Classification (NCBI taxonomy): domain Eukaryota; kingdom Metazoa; phylum Arthropoda; class Malacostraca; order Decapoda; family Atyidae; genus Halocaridina; species Halocaridina rubra. Next base: position 16,199 of record JAXCGZ010011989.1, read on the forward strand.
ATGGTCTTGGATGGGGTGTTGACACGTCACAATATAAGTCATGATTCTGAATTTTGAAAACTTTCAATCTCTCTTTGTAATTAAGAATTTCTGTGTCAGTGGATTGGCTCTCAGCTATACTGGTTAAATCATGTAAGTCCACTGAAACAGAAGATACAGGTAATGGTCTGGAAAGACAATCTGCTACAATATTGTCTGCACCCTTGATATGTACAACATCTGATATATACTCGCTAATTAAAGACCAATATCGTTGCTGTCTATCTGACTTGGCTGTATGAGGATTCTTAGATGCAAAAACAAGGGGTTTATGATCAGTAAATAAAACGGTTTCACGTCCTTCAATTACATGTTTAAATTGCAGTACAGCCAGATACGCAGCAAGCAGTTCTCGGTCAAAAGTAGAATAACACCTCTGAGTTTCTGATAATTTCTTTGAAAAGAATTCAATAGGGACAAATATACCATCCTGAATTTGGTGTAACGCAGCTCCAGCTGCCACTTGGGAACAATCAGTCACCAAATGCAGTGGAGAATTACACTTACTAGTGAAATATGCAATGGCACATGTTATGTATAACTTTTGAGCTGATTAATTCGTGCGCTTTGCATTGCGCTATTGTTTTGTTGTTTTCACTGGAGTAGAACACGCCATGTCGGACATCTAAGTTTGAGTAATAAAACCTCCACTTTTCTCACGATTTTTATTGAATTATCCTCACCCATCTAATCAAGTATGGAACAAATGGCGACGAGGTACAAAGGACCAATGCAGTAGCAAAAGGAACTTCTGGTTTGCAGTATTTAAGTGAAGTTTTTGCAGTTTTGAGGTAGCCGGTAAATTGGGTAAGCTTCTGACTTCCGAGATTTTCGTTCCCGTGGCCACCCTCCATAGGCTGTTTTGATCAAGTTTTGCAGTTAGCATTGGAGCCTTCATAGATGCCGTATTATAACTGTTTAAGCCTAATGCTGACGATTTTTTCAAGATTGGAAAGCTATAGTGATTATTTTCCAAGGTGTACCCTAGATTGATGATAGCCTATGGTAGGCCAATTGTGTTTATCGGTAACCTTGTTTCCAGTGTGTGTGGACGGTAGCTGCCATACTATGGTCAATTAAAATCGTGAGAAAAGTGGAGGTTTTATTACTCAAACTTAGATGTCCGACATGGCGTGTTCTACTCCAGTGAAAACAACAAAACAATAGCGCAATGCAAAGCGCACGAATTAATCAGCTCAAAAGTTATACATAACATTCCTCCCTCCAAGAAAAGACATACAAAACTTATCAAAAATGGATCAGAAAAATATCAACATACAACAATCATTATACAGAAATATCAATATATTATGGCAACAAAAGACATTACAAATTTAATTTTTCTGGTGGCTTAATAATTCTCTTTGATCTCCGTAATACTGGAGATGGTGATACAATCTGTTTATCATTCACACCACACCTTTCAGTTTCTGAGACTGTGTCTTCAGACTCAATACAATTACTATCAGGTTGAACTGAAACATCACACTTTTGTGAAGATACTTCAACATCATTAGTGGAACTAGAGGCATAGGAATAATTACTTACATTCGAAGAACCTAAAGGCATTGGAGACTCTCTAGGTGTCTTAATACAAGTACCAGTAAATCTAGGCATAAGCTGATCATGATGCCTCTTCCATGATATATTACCAAAATCATGAACTTGCACCAAATAATTTCTTACACCAAGCACTTCAATAATTTTACCTTCAATCCAAGACTCTCCCTTCCCAAAATTTTTAGCAAAAACTGCATCACCAACATTGTACATATTTGTTCCTTCAGAGAAAACTTTCTTTGACAATTTTTCCAGGTCTCTGTCTTTGTTAGGGGAACATTTTACAGATACTAAAGTTGTTTTAAAACATCTTCCAAATAGTAACTCTGCTGGTGATTTACCTATACCACTATGCATACTCTTTCTATAATTGTACAAAAATCTACAGATTCTAGTATTCAATGATCCACTGTTGAATTTACTTAAGCCCTCTTTTAAAGTTCGAACTGCTCTTTCCGCCAACCCATTAGATGATGGATTGTATGGGGCAGGAGTTAAATGTTGAATACCATTTTTCTTATAAAAAGCTTTAATTTCCTCGGACACAAAATATGGAGCATTATCCGAGACAACAATGTCTGGAATACCAAAATTAGAAAATGTTTTTCTAAGCAATTCAATGGTAACACTTGAAGTCATTGAACTAGTAACTTGAACATCTAGAAACTTAGAATATGCATCTACAATTACAAGAAAATATTTGTTATTTATGGGTCCAGCATAGTCAATGTGAAGTCTTGACCATGCCTTATCAGGGGTAGACCATGACAACACAGGAGCTTGGTTTGGTTGAAAATTTTTAAAACAAACTGGACAATTCTTTGTAATTTCCGAAATATCTTGGTCAATTTTAGGCCACCAAACCCAATTCCTAGCTTCTGCTTTCATCACATTTATCCCATTATGACCACTATGTAAGTGCTCAAGTATTTTACATCTTAAGCTGGTAGGTATTACAATTCTGTTTCTGTACAAAATTACATTGTCATATAAACTAAGATCAGATTTAACAGAACCATATTCATGTAATCTCAAATCATTTGTAGACCAACCAAATCTTATATTATGCATGAGTTGACCCAAAACCTCATCTTTCTGAGTACAATTTCTGATTTTTGAAAAAGAAATATCTTCAAAATCTAAAGCTTCAACTAACTTAATGTATTCATTTGGAGTCATGGATTTATGATCATCATCAATAGGCAACCTGCTAAGGGCATCAGCCACAACATTTTCTTTACCCACTTTGTAAGTAAGCTCAAAATCATATTGAGAGAGAAACAGTGCCCAACGCTGAATACGAGCATTGGCATTAGTAGGAATATGACGCCCTTTGCCAAATAAACCTAAAAGTGGTTTATGGTCGGTCCTTGCTTCAAATTGTCTTCCAAGTAAAAAATATCTAAAGCGATTCAACCCAAAAACTAAGGCAAGCCCTTCTCGGTCAATTTGAGCATAGTTCTGTTCAGCTGATGTCAGTTTTTTACTAGCAAAATAAACTGGTAATTCTCTTCCATCAATTTTTTGCAACAATACACATCCTACACCAATAGGAGACGCATCCACTTCAACAACTAGTGGACTATTACCATCATAATTAGCCAAAAGGGGACCTTTTGATAAATCCGATTTTACAATTTCAAAAGCTTTGTTTTCAAGTTCAGACCATTTAAAAACTTTATTCTTTTTTAGCAATTCATACAAGGGGGCCAGCTTGGAAGAAAAATTCTTAATGAATTTACAATAATATGTCAACATTCCAATAAAAGATTGCAACTCTGCAACAGAAGTAGGGGGTGGAGAATCTAGAATAGCTTTGACCTTCTTAGGGGAAGGTTTGATTCCTTCACCTGAGATACAAAATCCAAGATATTCTAAAGAAGAAACCTTAACAGCACATTTTTTCTTGTTAATCTGAACATTATGCTCTTGCAAAATTTTTAACACTTCAATAAACCTAAGATCATGCTGCTCTTCAGATTCACCACTTACAATAATGTCATCCAAATAAGCATCAACTCCCTCTACATCTTTCAACAGGTTAGCCATAAATCTCTGAAATATAGCTGGTGAAGAAGAAAGACCAAAAGGTAATCTTTTGTACTTAAACAAACCTTTATGTGTATTTACTACTAAATACTTTTGGCTTTCTTCACTCACAGAAATCTGTAAATATGCATTTTTTAAATCAATAGTAGAAAAAATCTTTCCCTTACCAATAGATGCTAACAACTCATCTGTTTTAGGTAATGGATATTGGTCACATGATATACATTTATTCAATTCTTTAAAATCTCCACATATACGTACAGACTCCTTATCCGATTTCAACACAGTAACAATGGGGGCAGCCCACTCACTATGGTTAACAGGCTCAACTATATCATCTACAATCAGTTTATTTGAAGCCTCTTCAACTAAAGGTTTATAGTGAATTGGAACTGATCTGTGTTTTCTGAATTTTGGAACTACATCACTCTTAACATGAATGTGAGCTGTAATATCTGAAATGGGTTTATTAGGATTAACTTCATAATCATTCAACAATTCTACCACAGAACCATTGACTTTAGAAATTTTAGAAGAATCATTAATACCAGACAAATAAATACCTATTTTTGGCATCAAATCTTTGCCACATAAGTTAGAATTATGATTCCCTACAACATAAAATGTCTGTTTCACTTGCAGAGAATTATAGTAAACATCCACTCCAACTTTACCCAAAACATTTATTTTGAGATCATCATAAGCATTTAACATTTTATTACAATCTACAATGGACAATCCCAAATTATGAACCCAATCTTTAGTCAAGGTACTCACAGCAGCACCTGTATCCACCTCAAAAGGTACAAACTTACCATTAACCAAAATATTCACTTCATCTTTACCAATAGCATTGACATTTTTTACTGACAACAGTCTTTCTTCATCAGTATTACTGGAAACTGCTACCTTGTCTACTGCTTTAACTTTAACCTTATGTTTTTTCTCAGAAGCCTTATTAAAACTTTCTTTTACTGGCTTTGGCTTCACATTACCTTTGACATCTATTGAAGCCTTCCAACAAACTTGTTTTAAATGTCCTTTCTTACCACATAAATTACATGTTAAATTCTTAAAGCGACATTTTGCACTATCATGAGGGTAACCACAGTGTTTACAAGAAACTGACTTACTCATGGGACCATTGGTTGGGGTTTTAACCTTTTGAACAACACCAGCCTTTTCAGAAACATAAGCTTGTTCAAAATTCAAAACTCTCTCAACTATTTGGATAGAAGACATAACCTTCAAATTTAAATTTTCAGCAACCAGATTTGAAAAATAAACCTCATTTTCAAGAGCCATAAACAACTGATCCCGCACACGAGAATCAAAGTTGCTACCAAAATCACAGTCTTTGGCTAGACACTTCAGGTCTGCATACAAATCTTTTAATGTCTCACCTCCTTTTTTCCTCCTTTGTTGAAAAGCCAATAAACTTCTATGATAACTAGGCTTTACATCATAATGTGCCTTAAGTAATTTGCATAAATCCTCATACGACTTAGTATGTGGTAAATCTGGGGCACAAATGTTTCCTAAAATAGCATAAACTTCAGTACCAATAGAAACCAGAAGTAAATTTTTTTTACTATTTGCCTCAGTTATTTCCAAATTTAAAAAATTTGCTTCCAACAAACTTAACCACAATTCAAAAGAAATCTTTGAAGGATTAAAATGATCAATGTTCACTCTGCGGTTAGCCCTATTTTCATTTTCTTGAGGCATGATTATAGGCTAAGTCACTGGGTGAACTGGTAATAATCTCAAAATACACAACATGCAATCATGGCACAGACAGAATAGGCTAAATATTATAGCAGATAAAGATAAAAACAAACAGCTGAATGACAACCTAAAGGAATTAGATGTTAGTTCACTGCTCTCTTCTGAGAGAGACGAGATTGCTGCTTGGAATGTTCAGATTAAGGAAAACATTGAACAGTTCAGAAAAGAGTTCCAGGAGCTGAATATGGAAAATGATGCCATGAAAACGTCCTTTGCTGATGCACTAAAGGGGAATGTGGCAGTAAAAGAGGCTGTAAAGGTGGTGGCACTGGAAAACATACAAACAGTTGACTATAAAGAGACAGTAATCGAAAAAATGAAAGACGTTGTGATGGAAAGGGCAAACCCACTCATCAGACAGGCACTTGATAAGGAGAAGACAGTGGTAATCTCAGGCATAAGTGAATCCCAGGAGCCAACATGGCAGGGGAGACTTGAAGAAAATAAAGCTAGCATTGTAGACCTGATAAGAAAGCTTGGAGTAGTATGTGGTCCTGAGGATATTGTAAACATACACCAACTGGGTAAATATTCGAGGGAAGGAAAGCCGAGACCAACAAAAGTAACCTTTGAGAGAGGGGAAACATGTAGGGAAATATTGTTGAGAAAATAAAGTCTAAAAGACCTTCAAGAATGCAAAGAAGTGTTCATTAGACGATACAGAACACAGGAAGAGATGGGAAAGATCAAAAACTTGTTGCAAGAGGCAAGAAGGTTAAATGATGAAAGAAATGAAGAAGAGAAGAAAAATTTTCGTTACAGAATACTTCCAGACAAAGGGGAGATAAAGAAGATAATGACAGAAGATCAGGGGATGGGGCCTCATTAAGATTGTTATACACAAATGCTGATGGATTAGCTGGTAAGGCAGTAGAATTAAAAGATAGGATTCACAACAGTAAGGCAGATATAGTAGCAATTACAGAGACTAAGTTGAGTGAGGACATAAACAGTGTCACAGTTTTTCCTAAGGGCTTCAGAATACTAAGGGTTGAAAGATCTGAGAGGACTGGTGGAGGGATAGCACTGCTCATAAGTGAGAGGATTCAAGTTGAAGAAATAAACTTGGCTATAGAAAGTGAGTTCAGGGAATTTCTTGTTGCTCGCATAAATACTGGGTCAGAGAGCATTATAATAACTGTTGTATACAACCCACCAAGGAACCAAAATAGGCTTGAAATTTATGAGGAAAGTCATATAGGTACTATTGAAGTCATAAACTCAGTTGTTAACATGGCACGGGAGAAAAAATGTAGGATTTTGATTATGGGAGACTTTAATCATAAAGAGATAGATTGGATAAATCTTGACCCACACTGTGGTGAGGACTCATTTGGGGCAAGATTCCTAGATTGCGTACAAGGGAATTTCCTACACCAACATGTAATGGAACCAACAAGAGCCAGGGGTGGGGATGAGCCATCACTACTTGATCTAGTGTTCACAGATAATGTGTTGGATATTGAAAATATTGAGTATGAACCACCAATTGGAAAGAGTGACCACTGTGTGTTGTTGATGGAGTATATCATTGAAGACATTCTTCCTGAGAGTAGAGGCACTGAGGACATGAGGAGGAACTATCCGAAAGGAGATTACATCAAAATGAATGAGCTTTTTGCAGTTATTGACTGGAGAACCTTATTTTACAACAAATCTGTACAAGAAATGTATGACATCTTTTGTGAGAAATATGGGAAGATAGTAGATTGCTGCATACCTGTCACCAAAGTAAGTGTAATTCATGCCAGAGAGAAATGGTTCGATAATGGGTGTAAAAGAGCTAAGGAGTGGAGAGACAAATGCTGGAAAAGGTATAGGAGGAGAAAAAACATAAATGCCTGGCAAACCTACAAAAGAGCAAGAAATGACTACCTAAGTAAAAGGAGAGAGGCAGAGAGAGATTATGAGAGGGACATCACCAGGAAGGCTAAAGAAAATCCCAAGCTTTTCCACAGCTTTATCAGAGGAAAACTGAAGGTAAAAGAACAGGTTTTAAGGCTAAAGAGAGCGGATGGAAGCATCACTGAGACGGACGAAGAGATCTGCAAAGAACTGAACAAGGAGTTTCAGTCAGTATTTACAGTAGAAAATACCCCACCCCTCAGATTGCAGTGATAGAAGCTCAAGGGCCGGTATTAGAGAACATCGACCTTACAGCCACAGAGGTATGCAAAGCGCTGATGGATTTAGATGTTCATAAAGCTACAGGTCCTGATGACATATCCCCTCATGTGCTTAAAAAATGCGCAAACACAATATCAGTGGCACTAGGTATCATATTTAAGGAGTCACTGGAGTCGGGGGAGATTCCAAGATGCTGGAAACAAGCAAATGTGATACCTATCTTCAAAAAGGGAAGGAGGGATACGGCTCTGAACTATAGACCAGTTTCCTTGACCAGCATAGTTTGCAAAGTTATGGAGAAACTACTAAGGAAACATATCTCTCTTCACTTGGAATCCTTCAACTTTTTGTCAGTGAGGCAACATGGCTTCAGAGAAGGAAGATCAACAGTAACAAACTTATTAGAATTTTATGATGAGGTAAGCCAAATTTTACAGGAAAGAGAGGGTTGGGCAGATTGCATATTCCTAGACTTCCAGAAAGTGTTTGACACTGTTCCACGTGGGAGACTTATTAGGAAGCTGCAATCAATGGCTAGAATAGGTGGAAATGTCTTGGAATGGATAAAAACTTACTTAGAAGGAAGGGAACAGAGGGTTAGAGTAAGACACTCAGTGTCTGAATGGAGAAGAGTTAGTAGTGGAGTTCCACAGGGTTCAGTTTTAGGGCCACTTTTGTTCCTTGTATATGTAAATGACCTACCAGAGTCTGTAAATTCATTCATGAATATGTTTGCAGATGATGCAAAGATTGTAAAGAAAGTAAAAAACGAGAACAATGGTAGAGAACTTCAGGAGGATCTAAATAATCTGCATGAGTGGTCAGAAAAGTGGCTAATGAAATTCAATACTTCAAAATGTAAGGTAATGAGAATGGGTACAAGTGCAAGAAGGCCCAAGCTTGACTACTCGGTGGCTGGAGTACAACTTCAAGAGACAGAAAATGAGAGAGATCTAGGAGTAAACATACTGGCAGATTTGTCTCCAGAAATACATATAAATGGCGTAGTAAGGGGTTAGTGCTTTAAATATATCCTAAACCTCTGGGCCTGCTATGAGCAGTAGGATGCTGATCCTCTGCTTGTCGGTTTTCGTGGCCAAGCAATCCAAATAGATTTCAAATGAATCAATATATTTCCTCCACCTATGTGCCACTGTTCTAGGGTCACATTCAATAGCAAAATGAGGTGGTGCTGGTATTTGAGAAGTCATTCTTATGCCTTTTATTTATTATAGGCTT
>JAXCGZ010011989.1:32500-48402 GCA_037179515.1 Halocaridina rubra
AATAATCTGCATGAGTGGTCAGAAAATTGGCTAATGAAATTCAATACTTCAAAATGTAAGGTAATGAGAATGGGTACAAATGCAAGAAGGCCCAAGCTTGACTACTCGGTGGCTGGAGTACAACTTCAAGAGACAGAAAATGAGAGAGATCTAGGAGTAAACATACTGGCAGATTTGTCTCCAGAAATACATATTAATGGCATAGTAAGGGAAGCATATGCATTCTTATCAAATGTAAGTGTAGCCTTCAGGCACATGGACAAGGAAATGTTCAGAAATATTTATGTAACCTATGTGAGGCCAAAACTCGAATATGCAGCCCCCTTTTGCAATCCGCACTTGAAAAAGCTCATAGCTAAGCTTGAAAAAGTTCAAAGACATGCCACGAAACTGGTGCCAGAAATACGCAATCTCAGTTATGATGAGAGGCTGAGGGAATTAGACTTACCATCACTCGAAGCTAGAAGAGTGAGGGGGGGATATGGTGACAGTCTTTAAATTCCTTCATGGTTATGATAGAGTGGATAGGGATCGATATTTTGATATGGCTGGCTCCAGAACTAGAGGTCATAGTTTGAAGCTTCGTAAGAAAACTTCTTTGCAGGATGTAAGGAAATACTTTTTCACTGTAAGAGTAGTTGATAATTGGAATTGGCTAAGCGAGGGGGTAGTTAATGCTATCTCAATCCATAGTTTTAAGGACAGGTATGATAAGTATGACTAAGTATAAAATGGAACCGATCAGGAGACGGGAAGATACGAGCTTTGGGCTCTTTCCCGTAGACACAATTAGGTAATCACAATTAGGTAATCACACACACACACACACACACATATATATATATATATATATATATATATATATATATATATATATATATATATATATATATATATATATATGCACACACACACATTGGCGTTTAGATAAGTCAGCTGATCGCTTAGCGGGAGGTTTAACAAATTAGACGCTAGATTTTGGAAGATGTTAAATGTAGAAATATTTATTTCTCATTAAGAATATACATTCCAAGAAATATAATTTATGTTGAGCGTATTTTGCTTTGAAACGTCATATAAAGTTACTTTTATTTGCTTTTGTATCTTTTGTAGTATTTTAAAAAGCATAAAATCTAGCCAGTTTAAAGCTATTACATAGCGAGTATTAGCAATTTTATAGCCATATATTATAGTAGCAGATAAGAGCAGCCGAAATGTGAAGGCTGTGTATGTGTATGGCACGAAGGTTCATCTGAGGCACTACTGTGGTACATTTGCCGGTAATACTTTTTCGTGTACATTTATCTGCTTCACCATGCCCCGCCGAGGAGGATTCGCCCCCAGAGCACCGCCACCGTAAGAGATTTAATTTGATTTTTAAAGCCTTGGCATGGCCTATTTCCTAATTACCTCATCATTACAAAATATGAACTTTATGGGATTATTTTTAGGATAGGATAAACCAACGGTTAACAATTTCCTCGGAGGGGCCATTCTGCTCTCTAATGAAAGAGGGAGTTAAGGTTGCATAGAGGAATGAATACAGTTTGACCTCCCCCCCCACCACCACCGAACCTTCTAGTTGTTTTTTTGGTTGATCAACCAGGTACCCCCGTTTCACGCTTGACTTATAAAAAGAATATGTTTATGGAGTATTTTCGTATGTTAATGATAGCTTAGAGATAAAATTATAAACGTTTTCTTGTCTAGGTTATGATAATTATGAGGCTATGATAAAGAAATTACGTGATGCTAAGGGGTGGGGGAGAGCAAGGCTAAAACTGCCAGAAAGGGATCTCCGCATGCAAATTGACCCCGTGGTGCTATGGAGTTATACTTATTTACAAGGCAAATCTCCCAGCCTGACCATTAATGGGGTTATATAAAATGACATATTAATAAAAACCACATAACATATTCTTTTTTGAGAGGAGTTTGGGTATTTTTTCTGATCTAACTGGCCACAGCTTTGCAGTGATATGTCTCATCACTTGAGACCTCTCAAATACCCTTGTCCCAGTGATCTGTTTTACGTCAGGGACTCCGGTCTATACTGAGGGCTAGGACAGTGTTTTCTTGCGAAGGACTCTGAATTTGGCAAATGTGAATTTTACCCTGAGTGAATGTCCTCTCTAATCTTAGACTTTGGTGGACTGCGAACACTCAAAGTCATGAGCGCTACAACTTTGCCACACTTGTCTTTAGTGGAGTAATTTTTTAAGGTTTCAGAACTCAAGTTTCTGACGCTTATTACCGTGGTTTCATTTATACAAGGGTAATCTTTACATTCAAACCCCCAGCGAGTGAATGAATGACAATTTTCAAAAACTACAACTCATTCCTAACTTGGGTAAAGTAATGTAACATAATACTTTTTTGAAAACGTTTGCAAACTCATGAAATATAAATTGTAAATTTTTCGAACACATCTGTCTGCCATGGGAAGTAATATTGATGTTTTACCTATCATAAAAACGAGTAATTTATGACGATTTTGAAAGTCTTACTCATAGGAAAAACATACAGTTCACCTCAATCCAAAAACTACCACCTCAATCCCTTCCCCACCATTCCGTTCCTGGTTAGAAAGCCACTTATAAGTAACTTCACAACAAAGTGACTTTCAGTTTACGTACATTTATGTAGACAGGCCTGCACCCCAGCACATGTCTGTGGTCCCATAATTTGACTGTGGAAATAGTTAACAAATTAATGAGAAAAATTTATATCTCAGAATGACTCATTTGCAACGATTTGTGTGTATTGGAAAAAATATCTTACTATATGAAGACCCACTTAAATAGCATAAAATGATTTGTGATGACACGGATGTAGTAGTAAGCAATACCAACTACACTCTGGCATGCGGCCAACCAAAATGTCAATTTTCAACTCACCGAGAGTCATGGGGATGTGGCTCAAAACCTCTTACGGAGTAATAGGATGTTAATGGTTAAATTTTAAGAAGTTCCTTCGGTATAATTCCATGGTATTTAGAAATATGTATTGTAATAATGAGAATGATCACCCCAGCCATAACTGTAGACTATACTCCATAGATATTATTTACTTGACCGAATTAAGGTTTAAATCCCAAACTCTACCAAATTCTTTCTTTACTAATCTAAGCTAATCATCTTTTACAAGCAGTTCATCGTTATCTTGTTTCCCCTGTATTGTAGAAAAATAATGACGATTAAATATTTATGCTTTCATAGCTGCATCTGGGACTTGAGAGTTAGAATTTGGGAGAAAAAATGTCCCCTTATAACCTCATGAGTCTTAAAATTGTTTAAATGGGGTAAGTAATTGAAGGTTTGGCAGCCCTCACTCCTTGAATATATATATATATATTTTTTTTCTGCAAAACAGTTGATAGAAGTGCATGGAATGGGAAGAACTGAAAAAGCTGTCTAAGGCTTTTGTCGCCTTTTTGTGCCACCCTCATACCATTGGCCTGATAATGGTTAATGATATAGATAGATAGATAGTCCACAGCTTACAGTAATTATGACGTCAAACTACATTACTGGTGGCATATACATTACATAGTGTATTAAAAATATATACACTCCCCAACTTATGAACTAGTTAAGGTCCAGAAGTCCGTTCATAAGTAGAATTATTCGTAAGTTGTGTTTAGGTAAAAAAAAAAGTACTGTACAGTACTTAGGCTCAAGACACTTAACTACTACTTAAAACCTATAGTATACAGTATCAGTGAATTTTAATACATTAATAATACAGTATAGTACAGACACATTAATACAGGCATAGATAATGGATAGGGTTTTGTTCGTATCTGTGAATGTTCGTAAGTAGGGGAGTATTTGTATATCATTGAACTCTTTGTAGTCCAGAATAATTATTCCCAACAATATATTTGTGTTTGCATACAAAATATATATATATATGAACCTCATAAAGATCATTCATCACCGACAATCATTTATGTGCATGTAATACATCACGAACAATTTTACACATTATTTCAATTGTAAACTTAGGAAAAATGTCCTCGAGTGTATTTTACTGATATCTCTGCATAAGCTATTGAGTGAGAACACACTCCTCTACTATGTGTCTCTCAGTCTGCACCACATCTACACAATTGCTTCTCAAGTTTTGGACGACCACGCCTATTCCAACAACTGTGTCCACTGCTAGGCTGTGACCAAATACTCGGAATCTTGTGAACTCTAGCCTGTGAAGCTCATTAATTACGTGTTTTTATGTGTAAATCTTGTATGTTGTCAAGGTGAGGTTAATATTTTTGTTTAATATGCATCTCGATGCAGATGATCCTTCCATAGAATTTCGGACCTTAACCATCAGTAAAGAAATGTGAGGCACTGCATCTTGTATTAGAACTCGTACATATCTCCTTGTGGATGTGTTGGCACTAGTCACTATCTTTAGAGCAAAAGGAAGGGTATCATCATCTACATTACATCTTTCAGCCCACATTATATGGAAGAATTTATGTTGCCTGTATATCACAAGATCTGGCTGTGCCGGATAGCTTGACTCCACATAACTTACAATATTAAAAGTTGTTTTCCTTACTCCCAAACGTTGCTTAAGATCCCAATAATAAAGCTTAACATCGGCACCCACGCATGACTCACAACCACACATAAGGGATGACGAGTGCCACATTAAAAATGTGCTGCTTCACAATGAATGGCAAGTTGCTGTTCTTTTTTAAAGATGAAACAAATTTAAATACTTTACACAATTTGTTCTTGGCATGGACTTTAACAGCAGAGGACACAGAATCATCCCATGTGAAAGGCGAACCTAAATACAAGTAGCTTGTGCAGTGCTCTACAACCAACTCGTCCACCCAAAATGCCTGCGCATCCCAGCACTCACCATTGATCACAAAAGACTTTGTCTTATCATTGTTTACTTTCATATCATATTCATCACGAAAGTCCTGCAATATACTCAATTTTCTATGCATTTTTGGCCTACTTATTGATAGTAAAACTGTATCATCCATTAACAACAGTATATGTAACCACTCAATATATCTTTCTGGTTGACATCTTTCTTTCATACTTTTAATTAGTTCATTGACAAAAATAATGAACAATAGGCAATAGGTTCTTGCCGTCATGACAGCAGAGCTGATATCACTCTCTGTGTTGCGATACATAACCATCACTGCCCCACAACCCAGCCTCTTCAACATCGCAAACAGCTTAAGTCGAGGGACTAAATCATGTGCCTTTAGGAAATCTACAAAGGCCACAAGCAACTTAATTTTCTTTTGTCGGGCCATATCAGTAATCAACCGCAAAGTAACTATATGTTCCATACATCTACGTTTCCTTTGTGCCCCCACTTGTTCCCTGAATGGTCTAAACCACTGTTTCAGTCGTTCGCACTGTACCATGTCATATAAATTAGCAATAGAATATATCACACTAATGCCACAATAGTTATGAGGATTCATCCTATCTCCTTGCTTAAATACTACAGAAACCTTTGCTCTAATCTTAACATGACGAAACACACCTGAAGTGAATACAATATTGAACAGTTCTGCTATAGTCACTATCCACTGCAATGTCAACAGTGAGAATACCACTGAAGAGAGTCAATCTGGCCCGCATGCTTTTTCTGCCTTTGTCTTCTTTACTTGATTTTTCACTTCTGTGGAGGTAATGGGTTCATCAAGGACTGGGATGGTAACATTTGTGCTGAAGTCTATCTCATCATCACCAGTCGCTCCTGAAGGGTTCTGTAGCTTTTCAAAATGATTCTAAACTCCTCGTCACTTGGACAAGCACTACTGTGATCCAGTGACCTAAAGTCCCCGTACCATATTATGACTTTCCACACCCTTGCATCAACTGCATCCTCAAGCAATCTCTTCCATAAGTCTACATGGTCCTCAGAAACACTCTGACTACTGAGCAGACACTGTTCTTTGCGCATGTGTACTGTGCGTTTGACAGGCTACTGGCAAGGGAATTAATGTTATCATCTCATAATTACAGCTCTGTGAGTAACATTATTGACAAATCTTTATTGATTTTATGAAACTTTAAAGGCCTCTAACTAGCCTGTCGCCCCCCACGGTTCTAAGCAGGGCCGCATGACCCCCAGCAATGTTGCTCTAACAAGGATGTTGTCCTTGACCTGTTATCGAGGTCAATATACAATGTGTGATTCCAAGTGTAAGGGGGTTGGCCAAACCAGAGCACACACATTAGATCAAAAGACAGTATGAAAGGGAGTGGATGATGAGTTCCCCCATCATCATATAATTGGTTAATAAAGATATGTGTATAGTATCACAATATCTCTATATTCTATGCCAACAATCCCCCTTGTGAACGGGTTGCTGAGTTGTAGCACACCCACTAACCCCTACCTTTGCTTCACTAGGTGCCAACACATGTAACTTATTTCTCCCATATATGCCACTAATACATTCCTTTCTACTCATGCTCAGTCCACAACCACGCATAGACACATAGTTACTAAGTTTGAGGTTGGCGTTATGTTTTTACCAGAACCCTGATTTTTGCCTCAACTCATTGTTTGAGAAAAATAAGAAGAGTGCAATCCCAAGTCAACTCACTCCACAACATTTAACTGACTTTTATGACACTCAGGCAAAATGTATGCTATTATCTTGTTTTCTGTCTTTGGAGGAAGAAAAGCAAAAATGTAAAGTAAGAGAGAATAAACTAAAGGAGGCAGATGATGTTCTACCTTTCGATTGGAAAGAACTCTCCCATTACCCAGTTGCGTTAACCCTCAGAGGCCAGGCATTCTACGGAAAATATCCTCCCTTGATAGTGCTTGATTACACATTAATGTTCACTCACGTTGAGCGCTTTATATAATACAAGAAAGGGAGAAAAAATGCCACACAGCACCAGGAAACAATGGCATCCCATAGCAAGATTTCTAGCGCCCATTTCGTTTTGAAACAAGCCCGTGGAATTCGAACGAAATTTTGACGTTGACTGGGAATAGTAAGCATCCACTGCCCGAGTGCAAGATGACGTGATCCGGCCTCTGGGGGTTAAGTAGATAATGTAAATGAATTTAAATTAAAATTTTGTTTGCTACTGATAAAGTAATTATATTGAAATGATTGTAGATTATGCAAAATGATTTATTTGCAGGCGTGCTGCACCTCCACCACCACCTCCCAGAACTGCACCTCCACCACCACCACCTGCTGCAGCTCCTCCTCCAGCTGCAGCAGCAGCACCCAGACAACCAGGGTTGTTTGCACAGATGGCAGCCACTGCTGGTGGTGTAGCAGTGGGGTCTGCTGTTGTAAGTATTATTTATTTATCCTTTGAACTGGAATGGTACTTCTTTTAGGAACTTTTTTGAAGTTTAGCAGATATAGAGTTTGATCCAAAAAATCCTGAGCTCAGAAATTCCCCAAGGCAGTTCGTACAGCTATTTTTCACTATTGTTAGTTGGGTATAAGGAAGTAGATGTGTCCTTCATTTTTTAACCTTTGTTAGCCTACATCAGCAGGCTTATGGAGAACACCATTAGATGTGTTGGTTTTTTAATAAACTTCTACTTCAACATCTGGTATGTTTAAGGTCTGGTATCCACCTCTCTGATTTAAAGTTTATATTCGTCACTTATTATGTTATCTTGTGAAGTATAGCATATATCCACATGATATAATGTGTGTGTATTTGTAGTAAGTTTGTTTATTTTCGAAACTTGTTTTAACGACAGCTTCGTTAATATTAGTGTATCTAGCAAATGTGTATATATTAATTATCTAATTTCAGTTGTTTTATTCTACACAGATTGTATGTTTATCAACACACAATGTCATAGGTATTAGAAGCCATGATTTGTGTTATTGATCGTTTTCCCCTGTTCAGTTTTATACATAGGGCAGGTCCTATCAAATGCTGCATGCTCATTGTCTGGTGTATTTCCTTGGCACACACAGTTTGCACACTTCTTTGCACCTACATTACATGTTTTTGTTATATGTCCATTTGCACATTTTCCACTAGTAGGATCCTTTCCCTCTGCTTTTACTCAGTATTTCTTTCTTTATGCCCGTACTTCTGACAGCAAAGATATACAATGACTTGATACTTGTTGTACACTGTGTCTGCATGATTCCATTTTCACATATCTTTCCTTACCTCAGGTGAACATCTAAGGGTCTTATGTTTCAATCCAGTCTTTGCAGACCTCATCCTGAAGACCCTCAAGTCATCATTATCACTGATTACGCTCTGTAGATATTAATTTTTCCTTACATTAGATTCAACTATTTCTTCCTCCTCTCCATCTCCATACGAGATTGGTTTCTACATATGAGATCATGATTTTAGGGGTCAGAAGTGTTTCTTCCTTTAGTTATATTTAGTATATAACCTGTCTTCATCATCTAAAGCTTTCTTTGCTTTCTCCAAGTTATCCGTAGTTAGAAAATTCCTAACAAGTTGTCCTAAGTCTTTCAGTAGGATATTCAGGTAAATTTCTCGAAATCAATTGCTTGAAAAATTATTTCTCAAACTAACAATTGATCGAAAGATAGACTGCTCAAAAGCAGTCCTTCAAAAAAGAATACCCAAGATGAACAAGGTTCATTACATAAAAAACAACAAATTTTTGTGTGTTTTTTACTGTATTAGTATGTAATATTGTGTGCAACACATCTTAAATATTCTTCTACACTTCCCGTTTTGTCATATTTTGATACAATATCTTGTAATCGTTGTGTGAAGTCATGGTATTTTTTCTGCTCCCAGCTCTACTCACACCTCCCACAAATTGTTCGATTTGCAACTCATGTAAACTTTGTTCTCGCTTTTAAGCCATCTATGAACTTGAAATTGACGGATGACAAGCATTTAGTTGATGTTGTTGTGCCACCCCTCAATAGCATTGTTTGTTTTTCGCTTTCCTTTTTTGAAGTAATCGAAGCAGTTCCACATTTCATGATCATATACAGGAGTACATCTACGGTTGTGTCTATATGGCCGGCCAATCCACGTATCTTCAAAGTAATCCACTACTCCTTGAAGTTCATCTGGAAAAATCTCTTTCAGTTAAAGATTCAAATGTTTGAGTAGTTTAAAGAATGAATATCGGCTTTCGAGTAATCTATCTTTCGATCAGTTGATAGTTTGAGAAATAATTTTTCGAGCAATTGATTTCGAGATATTTACCGGATACCATCAATAGGTATAGTTGATTAGGCATACACTAAGCTCTTGGAACAACGCGAGGATAGGTTCTCAGAAGTGACATGTAATCTAAAATTCGCGTAATGTAACCAGTCATTTATCATAAGAAACATTGATAATGGGCATATATACATTCCACAACCGTACATAAACACACTATGCCAAAGATATAAGATAAGTAAAACATATGTTGTAAGTACATAACAAAGCAGAAAGACCTGTAGTTATTTATATTAACATGCAAATATTGTAGATTATAAAAGATATACAGATTTACAAATAAGTACTGTACAGCAAAAAAAAATTAACAAACCCTGAGAACGAACCCTTATCTGCAAACGTAAACAAAGATGAGGTTAGCGGTAGGAGAATGGGGAGGAGACTTAAGCGGTAGGAGAGGGAGGAGAAGAGGAGGAGGAAGGGGGAGAGCAAACCACTGTCTGTTGCTGGGATTAATACTGGGTGAAGAGTGACTGAAGCACATGGCAGCATGGTGGGAAGCTGCCTCAGAGGCCGGCCCTTAGTTACTAATCAACCATTTTTCTCGCGCTCACGCACATAGCTCGTGCATTTCGTATTTTTTTACTTATTTTTTGGAGGCGTTATTCCAATTCGCGTATTATAGCAACGTGTAAAAAGCGAGTTGAGTGTATTTTATTTGCTTCATTTGGTCTTCAACAATTTTCCCATCTCTTGTATTAACAATCAATATAGTCTTCACTTCATTTGCACAGTATTTGGTCCGGCTTTCTTTGAATACTGAATGTCATGTCTTTTCTTACTCTCATTCTGATGATCATCGATCCTATTCACCAAAGTCGTTTTCAGTTTTTCTTTGTCTTCATTTATCTTACTGCATTTTTTAGTTTATCATTTAGATCTTTTAGTTCCTTTTTCATCTCATCCATTTCTTGATCAAGAAATGTTGTGTTTAAGTAAAAAAAGTACTGCTCAGCACCTACATATGCAGTACTGTACAGTACTTAGGCTAAGGACCCTTATACTACAAAAAACAAAAATTGTACAGCATTAATGAATTTTAATATGTTCATAAGCTGATATTTTGTATGTACAGTACTATATATATGTTGAAGCACCAGAGAGAACTGGAGCTATTACACAAGGTTCCAGGACCCTTTATTTCTGATATCCCCGTTGAAGAGAGTAATAGAGTGCCTCTTCCCCTAAGAGTTAATAGCTCTCTCCTCCAGAAATGTCTTCAACAATTCTTTACCTTTTACCTTGGAATATAAACTGGAGACTCTCTTCCAGAGAAGTGTCTTCAGGAAAGATTGTTTTGAACTTGATGTGTCATACTGATGCTACATCATTTTTGTCTAAAATCTTTTCCCACTTTTATGTGGGGTCGATGTTTCTGGCCAGTTTTCTCCATTTGTTTCTGTCCCATACCTCATCTCCCAACAAACCTTTAGACCTCAGGTCGTCATTGATGCAATCCATCCACTTACGCTTTGGTCTCCCTCTCCTTCTCCTACCCTCTATGTCCATTTCCATCACCCTCCTCCCAACATACTGTTCATCCCTCCTAACGACATGACCATACCATCTTAGTCTACTTTCTTGTATCTTATCTGATATTTCTCTAACTTTTGAGGTACCTCTAATTACCTCGTTTCTGATCTTATCGCTTCTTGTCACCCCACACATCCATCTCAACATCCTCATCTCTGCCACATCCAGTTTTTTCTCTTGTGTCTTCTTTATTGCCCATGTCTCTGCTCCATGCATCATCGCTGGTCTCACAACTGTATTATGCACTTTACCCCTCAACTTAATCCCTATTCTCCTGTCACACAGCACCCCAGACACTTTCTTCCATTTCTTCCCTCCCGCTTGTATTCTGTGGATTATTTCTGACTCTAGGTCACCAACCTCTGCTACTGTTGATCCCAAATACTTGAACTTTTCAACTCTTTTTCAACACCTTCCCCTGCATATTGACCCCTCATCATCACTCAACCTCAAGTACTCTGTCTTCTTCCTGCTTATTTTCAGTCATCTATCCTCCATCACTCTTCTCCACTCCTCAAGCTTCTCCTCCGCTACCTCTCGTCTGTTGCTACACAGTACAATGTCATCTGCAAAGAGCATACACCATGGAGACTGATCTCTAATACCCTGGGTTACTACATCCAAGACCAGATCAAATAGATATGGACTCAAAGCAGACTCTTGATGCAGACCAACATTTACTGAGTGACTTTTCGTCAAGCCCACACTGCTCTTAACATTTGCCTCTTCCCTCTCATACATATCTTGGATGATTCTTACATATTTTTTGGGGACTCCCTTTTATCTAATACACCTCCACACCTCTTGACGTGGTACTCGATCATATGCCTTTTCCAGGTTAATAAAGACCATATGCAGTCCTTTCTGTTTCTCCCTATGCTTTTCCATCATTTGTCTCAAGGCAAATATGGCATCCACTGTCCCTCTCCAGGCATGAAGCCAAACTGTTCATCCCCAATTGTCGTTACCTCTCTGAGTCTCCTCTCTATGATCTTCTCCCATATCTTTATAGTATGACTTGAAAACTATATACCTCTATAGTTTCCACACTCCTGAATGTCTCCCTTCCCTTTATAGATTGGGATGATTAAGCTTCCTCTCCACTCTGGCAACTTTTCCTGACTAAAAATCTTTTGCATTAAGTCCTGTAAGATATCTATGCCTTCCTCTCCAAGACTCTTCCATACCTCCACTGGCATCTTATCAGGTCCTGCTGCCTTTCCATTTTTAATTTTCCTTACTGCCCTCCCTACCTCTCTTGTAGCCACTGTTGTTGTAACTGCTTCATTTGGAAGTCCATCTTCAAATACTGCTCTTGGGTTCTCTTTATTTAGTAATCCTTCAAAATAAGTTTCCCATCTGCTTTTTATTTCATCCTCTTCTACTCCATAGTTATCCTTTACTTGTCTTACTTGGGTCAAGTCCTTGTTTGCAGCATCTTGGGCCTTGGCAATTCGCCATATTTTCTTCTCTCCTTCTGGTGTTTCCAGCTCTTCATAGACTTCATTCAATTTCTCTGCCTTTGCTTTTGCTACAGCTCTCCTTGCCTCCTTCTTTGCCTGCATGTATTCTTCTTTATCCTGCTCCAGGCCTGATAAATCTGCCTTTTTCTTAGCTTCTTTCTTGTTCTTCACCCATTCTTGCACTTCCCCATTCCACCACCTTGACTCTTTTTCATTTGGGGGTTTCCTTCCTGATGACTTTCCAAGTACCTCCTCACCAACCCTCAAAATCACCTTACTATTCTCTGTCCACCATTCTTGTACATCTTCATGCAACCTTATCGCTTCCAACACTCTTTCCTTAAACATAACTCTCAGCTCTGCATCTTTCAATCTCCAGCACTTTACCTTTGGGTCCATCCTCGGCCTCTTACTTTGCCTACATTTTATGAGCCTGCAATCAGTTACTACTATCCTATGTTGCTCTGCTACACTCTCCCCATTTATTACTTTACAGTTGCTAATCTCCTTCAGATGGTCTCTCCTACACAACAGTATATCTATCTGGCTCTCCCTTCCACCACTACTGTATGTAATCAATCTGATTTCCTTTTTCTCGAAGAATGTGTTGACTAATGCCAGATCAAATGCCACTGCAAAATCAATCACTCTCTCTCCCCCTTTATTTCTCTCGCTCACCCCCAGCCCCATGAACTTTACCTATCCCAGCCCTCCCAGTTCCCAAGTGGCCATTTAGATCTCCTTCCAAAATTACCCTCTCCCTTATAGGAATTGTTCTAAGCTCCTGGTCCATCTCCCCAAAATGCAACCTTCACCTCCGCTGTACAACCAGTTTGTGGGGCATAGGCACATACCACATTGACTACCGTTTCTCCCAGTCCCAGCTTTAAACTCATAATTCTGTCACTCTTTCTATTCACTCTAAGTAAGCTTTCCTTCAGGTCTCTGGATAGTATTATTCCTACACCATTCCTTCCTTCCTCAGGAATGCTTGATGCTACATCAACATATGAAATATCTAGAGATTTCTTGACTACCATTTAATTTTTTCAAACCTTGGAAAAGCACCAAGGCACAGGCACAACAAGTACAAAACAATCTATGTTGAAGACACTTTGGAAAGAGATATTTGGACCTCTCTTCCTGATATTCATCTTTTTTCTTGACATTTGTTTTTATCAAGGAATACAGTTGGTAGGTAAAAATCGTATCAGTGAATGGTCGTAACTCAGATTTTCGTAAGTAGGGGAGTATCTGTAACTTCCTACTAAGAAAGTTACTCTTGAAAATTTTGTTTTTTTCAGAGCCGAAAACACCTTGCTACTTTCCACCAAAACTATTATTTGTGTCATGGAGTTTGATAATAGCTAAAATGCCAGTCCCGCAGGATTGGCATTTGCTCTTTTAAAAATGAACAATAAATGTGCTAAACGATACCTTGTTCCTTTTTTCCGCATTTTTTTAAACTGCGAAATTGCAATAATGCCCCTGAAAAATAATAGTAAAAAAATACGAAATTCGGGAATAACGAAGTTTTCATTATAGTAAAAAATCGACCACCTCGGAGGCACTTTTCCGCCATCCTCCTCCTCTTCTACCGCTTAATGCGATTGGATATTATGAAGAAATTTGAAAAAAAGCATTAGGAACAAACAGCAAACACATTTTCAATATAATATCGTCAGGGAAATGGTGTGTGAGGGTGCATCAGCTGATACGGAAGTAGCAAAACGTTTGCCGATAGAGGTTTGTTCTCCCGCATCCTCCTCCTCTTGTACCGCTTAATGCGATCGGATATTATGAAGAAAATTGAAAAAAAGCATTAAGAACAAACAGCAAACATATTTTCAATATAATATCTTCAGGGAAATAGTGTGTGAGGGTGCATCAGCTGATACGAAAGTAGCAAAACGTTTGCCGATAGAGGTTCGTTCTTCCACATCCTCCTCCTCTTCTACCGCTTAATGCGATTGGATATTATGAAGAAAATTGAAAAAAGCATCAAGAACAAACAGCAAACATATTTTCTATATAATATCGTCAGGGAAATAGCGTGTGAGGGTGCATCAGCTGATCCGGAAGTAACAAAACGTTTGCTGATAGAGGTTCGTTCTCCCACATCCTCCTCCTCTTCTACCACTTAAGGCGATCTGATATTATGAAGAAAATTGAAAAAAACCATTAAGAACAAACAGCACACATATTTTCAATATAATATCGTCAGGGAAATAGCGTGTGAGGGTGCATCAGCTGATATGGAAGTAGCAAAACGTTTGTCAATAGAGGTTCGTTCACCCGCATCCTACTCCTCTTCTACCGCTTAATGCGATCGGATATTATGAAGAAAATTGAAAAAAAGCATTAAGAACAAACAGCAAACATATTTTCAAAATAATATCGTCAGGGAAATAGCATGTGAGGGTACATCAGCTGATACGGAAGTAGCAAAACGTTTGCCGATAGAGGTTCGTTCTCCCGCATCCTATTCCTCTTCTGCCGCTTAATGCGATCGAATATTATGAAGAAAAGCTAAAAAAGCATTAAGAACAAACAGCAAACAAATTTTCGATATAATATCGTCATGGAAATAGCGTGTGAGGGTTCATCAGCTGATACAGAGGCAGTAAAACTTTTGCATCCTCGTACTTACCGCCACCTTCAGTGTTGCCAGAATAGATGAATGAGAGAAATTATAAATATGAAAAATATACATGTAAGCTGGTAAGTTCTTTCAAGTATCTTAAAGATGAAGTACATTTTTATTTAAATTGCAGTATTACCATCTTCTACTTAATATATATTTTAAAATGTATCATACATTTAAAAATAAAAACATCCGCTTTATCTGGCAACAATGGCCACCATCACGTCCCAGTGTATGCCTGTTGCCCACCGCATAATAGAGTGCATTAATTTGCTTACTGTACAGTAAATCTGTATATCTTTAATACTGTACACTATTTTCATGTTAATATAAATAACTACAGGTCTTTCTGCTTTATGTACTTATAAAATATGTTTTACTTATCTTATATCTTTGGCATAGTGTGTCTATATGAGGTTGTGGAACGTATCTATGCCCTTATCATTGTTTCCTATGGAAAATGACTCGTTTTTTCACGTGATTTTCCATTTACCCGTCACTTCTAAGAACCTATCTTCGCGTTATTCTGAGAACTAGGTGTATAGCATCAGACTAGGAAAATTTCCATTGCTATTTACTGTTTCTGCTTTAGACCCTTTCTGTAGCTTTGATGTACAAAAATAAAAAAATTCATTTTCATGGCTGAATAACTGTAGCATCTGAATTTTCCGTACCTGACAAGCATAGATGGATCAAGTCGTTGGATGATTACTTGTGATATTTTCTAACTAGAATATGGTAGTCACTAAAACATTTTGTATCAGTATGATATGTATTGCTTCCGATATAATCACTTGGATATAAAATATGCATATGAATATACTCCAATGGTTTAGGAATGGACCAAGTTAATTTAGGTCTTAATTAACCAGACTTATTATATTGGGCTTTTAATGTTTGTATGAAAAAACAAAATATCCTCCAATACTTTTTGGGTTTCTGCCTCGCAACACTGCATATGTGACCGTTGACAAATTCTGCCTTAAATTGTATGACGTATCATTCTTGGTTACCACTGAATATTGAATGATTATTTGCATAATATGGGAACATGGTGAA
>JAXCGZ010011990.1:5000-7500 GCA_037179515.1 Halocaridina rubra
GCCATATGTAAGATTTTCTCTTTTAAAGATAATATTATTAATTCAATTTTAATGATTCTCTTCTACCTAAGCTCTCTTACACAATCATATGAACACTCAATCAATCACGCATATTAACTCTCACTCCCTTACACTTTTACACACGCACATATACCTAGACTCAACTATATACAACTAAAGGCAATATGATTATAACTATTCTGATGAGTTCCATTATATTCCAGGAAATATGAAAATTTGTCAAATATTATTTCATTCAGTTAATATTTTTTTCCCTAATATAAGGACATATAACTTTCCTCTATGCTCTTGCAATGACTACTTGATTGCAAGAAAATAAATAAAATCTGAGAGAGATGACAATACATTTAGGATTTACATAGTTTGCATCACTTAATGTCAACAACCAACAAAAACATGTAGGTTGGCCATGACATCAGTATCCAGTTGAAATACAAAATTTCAAAGTATTCCGGACTTCACTATGACTGGCCAAGACGGCTCTAAGGCTGTCTTCTTTCAGGAGCGTTTCTATTCCTATGCCAAAATCTATAATGAATATTCTGGTGTATTCATTGCACATCTCTTTCTATCGCATTGCAATTGACAAGTCACAAAACTCCCGATCTCTGTATGTATATGATTTTTTACTTCTCATCTTTACTTTCATTATGGAAGGTCCAAAGCTTATGGCCACCAGTAACCGACATAGAGGGATAAAAAGACTCTCCGGGGATATTGTTGACTTCATTATTAGCGTGAAGGTAGACAAGCTTGTTGGTATTAATGGTTGTGCACATAACCTTACACCCTTTGATAAATTTGCTTCTCTCACACTTCAATTTTCTAAATTCCGATATGATCTCCAATCTTATATCTGTGAACAGCACTCTGGTACATCTCTCTCTAACCTCTTCCTTCTTTCTGAAACCAGCCGTTTCACCATGCCTCCCCTTACCCATTTCAAATCTCTCACTATAATCAGTGTTGTATGAATATATATATATATATATATATATATATATATATATATATATATATATATATATATATATATATATATATATATATATATATATATATATATATATATATATATATATATATATATATATATATATATATATATATATATATATATATATATATATATATATATATATATATATATATATATATATATATATATATATATATATATATATATATATATATATATATATATATATATATATATATATATATATATATATATATATATATATATATATATATATATATATATATATATATATATATATATATATATATATATATATATATATATATATATATATATATATATATATATATATATATATATATATATATATGATATATATATATATATATATATATATATATATATATATATATATATATATATATATATATATATATATATATATATATATATATATATATATATATATATATATATGATATATATATATATATATATATATATATATATATATATATATATATATATAATATATATATATATATATATATATATATATATATATATATATATATATATATATATATATATATATATATATATATATATATATATATATATATATATACATATATATATATATATATATATATATATATATATATATATATATATATATATATATATATATATATATATATACCTATATATATATATTTTTTTTTTTTGCTTCCGCTGCTATGATTTAAAAGGCAAATAATTAAATAGCAATTAGGAGAAGGGAGTAGATATTTATCACTAGATCCCAGGCAGAATTAAACATGGATACGAGATTACCTTATCTTTTCAGAGCTACCTCAGGTCAAGCTCAAGCAGGTAGTCATAAAAAATGATTATCACAAGGTTAGACACAAGAGAGAGAGAGAGAGAGAGAGAGAGAGAGAGAGAGAGAGAGAGAGAGAGAGAGAGAGAGAGAGAGAGAGAGAGAGAGAGAGAGAGAGAGAGAGAAATCGTCGCAATAAACGATATAAAAAAGGCTGCATATCCCAAAAGGCTAAGGAATAGGAACACCATAAATAGTTTCCTATAAACCAAGTGAGAAAGCTTCACATGCTTTAAAAAATGAAGGACAAAATTAATGACTGGATATTAGAAGAAAAAACTAAGTAAATAAGCTGGTCTTCGAACTTTGCTGCATAATATATAATGCAAAAGAAAGCCAAATACATGTACCGAAGATATAACAGCAAAGCAACTTCTGCTATATAAACTATTCAGTGGAGATTAATATGCAATATTAAATTAGGAATAGAAAAGATCAATAAAATATGAACAGTGAAATGAAAACTATGAAAGATTTTTGCCTACTTACTGGAGTTGCCATATGCAAATCTAAGTACGAAAAATGAATTTAAAGAGCAAATGACATGCATTAGCCTATGACTATAAATGAATTAATACTAAAATTTACAAAATATAAATATATGAATTAATAAA
>JAXCGZ010011990.1:12500-25000 GCA_037179515.1 Halocaridina rubra
TTTAAATTTTCCAGAATTAATTTCTATATATACATTGAAGATGTATTTGATTAACACATTAAAATATATCAAAACAATTAAAAAATAACAACAAACAAAAAGAATATTATAACAATATAACAACATAAGATGCCATTTTATATGACAAAATATACATACACACACACACATACACACACACATATATATATATATATATATATATATATATATATATATATATATATATATATATATATATATATATATATATATATATATATATATATATATATATATATATATATATATATATATATATATATATATATATATAAATATATATATATATATATATATATATATATATATATATATATATATATATATATATATATATATATATATATATATATATATATATATATATATATATATATATATATATATATATATATATATATATATATATATATATATATATATATATATATATATATATATATATATATATATATATATATATATATATATATATATATATATATATATATATATATACATATGCATAAACACACACACGTACACACATACATATATATTATTAAAATAATTTAAGTGATATATTTGATATTTCTAAATTAAGGGTTGGGTTTTTACTTTTGATTAATAGACTCGCGGTAATTCTTATTTCAACTTGGTCTTTTCCTTTATGTAATATTGTATATTTTTCACTGTGTATGGACTTTTTACAGATATTTTTACATTGGTTGCGAATAGAGGACTGAAGAAGCCTTGATACAAATATGTTTGTTCTATAACTCTTCCCAGCATGGTCAGACATTCGAACAGATAACGACTTTGTTTTGGAGCCTATATAACAACTTTCACAAGTTGTACATTTATATAAATATACAATGTCCGAAAACCACTTGGAAGGTATTATATAATTATTATGGAAAAAAATTCTCAAATTATATATATATATATATATATATATATATATATATATATATATATATATATATATATATATATATATATATATATATATATATATATATATATATATATATATATATATATATATATAATGCAGTTGCATATTTTCAAAATTCTTCACATAATCTCCCTTCCTTGTTAGGAATCGAACCTGGGATCCATAGCCTAGAGCACCACAGTTTAAATCACTGGACCATAGAGGTAGTATATAAAAGGGAGAATTAGATCATTCACCAATAATCTCAGTTTTACCGACCTCTCCAGCCCACCAGGGGTCAGGGAACATAAGCAGTTTTCCACCTCAGTGCAACTGCATATTTCTATTCGTCATCAGAAAATCTCCATTCCTTGTCGGGAATCGAATCTGGGAACTCTAGTGTAGAGCAAAGTAGCTTAGCCCAATGGACCACAGAGGTTGCATATAAGAGGGAGAACTGAAATATGGACTAATGATACACAGACGGAGGGATTGCACCGTGACCATCAATCATATATATATATATATATATATATATATATATATATATATATATATATATATATATATATATATATATATATATATATATATATATATATATATATATATATATATATATATATAGAGAGAGAGAGAGAGAGAGAGAGAGAGAGAGAGAGAGAGAGAGAGAGAGAGAGAGAGAGAGAGATATTATTCACTATAATGATGAACAATTAAAATGATGAATTTATAAATAAATATACAAATAAATAAACATGTGAGGCATACACACACACACACACACACACATGCATACACACACACATACACACACACACACACACACACACATATATATATATATATATATATATATATATATATATATATATATATATATATATATATATATATACTATACTATATAGTGAAAAAGTAATGAAGAATATAAAAATGAAGAAATAGATACGCAATTCATGATGATTTAAAAGATAGATAAATACAAACTTAAACACATTAATAGTTTAAAAATAAGATATGCTTGTAAAATATAATAAGTGCAAGAAACTAAGTAAATGCTATGAAAAAAATTATTAAAAATGAACAAATTGATATGCAAATTGGAAAGAAAACTATTAGAGTCTACACATTTCAGCCAAGAATAAATAATTACTTTTTCCACACTTCCATTGAGCTTATTATCTGCACTACCGTAATTCTCAAGATATGATGACTATTATTATAATAGCCTCCCATCATCACCAAAGTTTGGGATTATAGTACTGCAGTTAGCAGGACTCCAATCTCTCGCCTGAAAACTTACTTGTTTAAGTCTATCCTTTGGGAAAACACTAAACAAAACTTTTTTCTCTATTCAAGAATAACAAAAACTAGTTCAACAGGTTCTGCCCCAATAAAGTTTTATTTCAAAGGTTTCAAAGGTTTATTTTAAGCTCTAACGACCCCTTTCGGAGTATGAGAGTACATACCGTGACATTACATTACAAAAAAATTTAAAGAAAATGTAAAGCTGGCGGTAATAAGAACAAAATAGTTTCATTTTATGCACTGCATAATTGCAATTAAGAGACAAGTTAATACTTATATGCTGAAGACTAATATTAGTATTTACCAAAAAAAAAAAAAAAAAGATGAAGAAAAAATACATTTACATTCTTTGTATACATGAATAATTATACATATATAATTTGGCATATACTGTAACTTAGTTATACATTTGGTTGCAAATGAGATCCATACAGACTAGTAAAAAAAATTCAAGAGTAATGTAAATCAGAACTGAGCCATAATAATTCTGGTAAATTTGGCGAGATTGCACATTTGTTTCCTACTTTCTACATTAAATAACTGCTCGAACTTAAACCTATTTGGCCTTGTAAAATAGTACCTTTTTTTATATACAGCTCCCTTAGGCTACTAAAAGCTGGACATATCAGGATGTAGAGATACTCGTCTCCTTCTTCCTGGTTATCACACATTGTACAAAACATAGGACCCTGTGTATCTGAGTATCAATTATTGGCAATGGGAAGTTTATGATTACCACATCTAAATCTGGTGAGGTTCACCCTATCGAGAAAGTCTAAATCAAGCAGATATTTACTTACACCTAGTTCTTTTTTAAACATTTTATAATTTGCGCATAACCTATTTTCATTAAGTTCACCTATTAAATTTTGTTTATCAATATCACTGAGCCTAAGGGCAATACAGTTTTTGACCCAGATTTGGTTGAAAGAATTTGGATTAATCCAAATGTTAGAGAGACCACATTTGTCAAGGCTACTTTTTATTTTAACTATCCACCTGGACTTAAATTCGTTGTTGTCATGCAGTTTACGTAATAGTGAGTATATAGTGTGAGATAGCTTATGTTGTTTACCCTGGCATATCCTCAACCAGAAGTCCACCATTCTCCTCTCGACCTTGCTGGTCAAGCCAAATTGACCCAGTTCACCATAAGCCATACAGTTTGCTGAATTTTTCTTTATGTGGAGAAGACCTTTTAAATATTTCCTATGAAATACATCAATTTGATCTAGTTTATGGAATCCCCATACTTCACTGCCATAAAGGAGAACTGGAGTGACCAGCTGATTAAAGAGTTCACATTGGATATCTACTGGCAATGCTAACCTTCTGGCTTTAGTCAATAGACTATACATAGCTCTTTGGGCCTGAGTGATTTGCTTTTTAATAGCTTTATTAAAAGATCCATTAAAGTTAAAGGTTGTACCCAGGTAAACATAATCATCTACTACTTCCAACTCAGAATTACCAAACAAGAAATGGGGGTATGATCTAACCTTGCCTCTCGAGAATATTACTATTTTTGTCTTGCTGGTATTAACTGAAAGGTGCCACAAATTACAATATTCATGAACAACATTTAAAGCAATTTGCAAGTCTTCTGCTGATTCTGCCATAACAATAGTATCATCAGCGTATAAGAGTACAGGCATTCTTACGAACACTTCGATATCGTCATCACTAAGGTTATTGCGTATTTCAGAAGCACATAGGTCAAGCCCTTTGTAGTTCCTACTTACAAAATATTCAAAGTCATTCAAATACACAGCAAACAACAGAGGTGACAAGTTTTCACCTTGTCTAACACCAACATTGCAAGGGAAATATTCAGAGATTGAATTGCCTAACTTGACACAGGACTTAGCATTTTAATACATATTATATATAACTCTAATAACTCTGCCATTGATACCATTTGAAATCAATTTACACCACAAAGAAGACCTGTCAACTAAATCAAATGATTTTTTATAATTGATGTTCTGTATTCCAGGCGTAGTAGAACTGGTATAATGCATCTTATATATATATATATATATATATATATATATATATATATATATATATATATATATATATATATATATATATATATATATATATGTATATATATATATATATATATATATATATATAAATATATATATATATATATATATATATATATATATATATATATATATATATATATATATATATATATATATATATATATATATATATATATATATGTGTGTGTGTGTGTGTGTGTGTGTGTATGTATATATAATATATTTATATATATATATATATATATATATATATATATATATATATATATATATATATATATGTATATATATATATATATATATATATATATATATATATATATATATATATATATATATATATATATATATATATATATATATATATATATATATATATATATATATATATATATATATATATATATATATATATATATATATATATATATATATATATATATATATATATATATATATATATATATATATATATATATATATATATATATATATATATATATATATATATATATATATATATATATATATATATATATATATATATATATATATATATATATATATATATATATATATATATATATATATATATATATAGAGAGAGAGAGAGAGAGAGAGAGAGAGAGAGAGAGAGAGAGAGAGAGAGAGAGAGAGAGAGAGAGAGAGAGAGAGAGAGAGAGAGAGAGAGAGAGAGAGAGAGAGAGAGAGAGAGAGAGAGAGAGAGAGAGACAAAATGTGTTTCTCTTGACTTTATAGCCATTCACATTTGCATAGAAAAATATTAACATAGTTGATTGTGCATTATTGTTTTCTCTGCACCTACTTTGAAATTAGGCATATGCCTGAATAGGTATTGAAATTAATTCTATTTTAATAGAATCCAAAAAATGCATTTCACTCTATGCCACTCGATTTGCTCTTTGGATTTCCTGTGCCAAACACATTGGCTTCAATGTTCTTTTGTGCACTGTTTGACATTCATTCCACAAAATGAAAACAAGAAAGCTACATTATTTGGAGATATCATTATGCTTAATATAGGTCCTAATTTGCCATTTGTACATACTTATTAATTACTTATTTGTATATTGTATTCATTACAGTATCGTGCAATAAAGATCGATATCACTTGCAGTTGAGATATTCATATCAGAACTATATACTATTCCAAATCTAATAAAAATGCAAGCATGTCGTGAGCTTTGATAGAATCGCTTAGCATAAGATGGAAATCCAATTTTGATTTAGCACTGCAGTCAGTACCAGTATTCATCGCATTCACTTTTTTCGTCATTAAAATTGCTGCTGGTATATAAATATTTTTATCTGTTTTTTTTTCGCCCATTTTTGCTATTTAGTGAAGCAAATATACAACTTGCAACAAATGATTTCATGGACTATGCAATATATATTAGGTAATTTAGCGATACTAGAAAGAAACATATTTGCAGTTTATTGAATATGCACATATATAATTAGATGGTAGAGGAGCATATATTGCAATATATGAAATAATTTTTTACTGGATTCTGTTAACAAACATATGTATGTTTGTTTGTTTGTTCCGGTTTTACGTCACGTACTCCCTTTTCTACCAAGGGTCAGGACGATTGCCTTCTTGCAAAGGACTTGTTTTGGAAGTTTAATCGTTACCCTGAGTGCATACCTTGCTAACCTCAGACCGTGACAGGGCGCGAACCATCGACCTGATGCCTCAAAGTCGCGGAGGCTACAGCTTTAGCCAAAGTGACTATTGTTAATATACATATGTATCATTTACAAAATTCTGGACCACTAATGTAGACTTAAACAAATATTGACATACTTGAAAATGTTCAAGTGTGTAGTTGTTTTTATTTTTATTAGATGCAGAGACCCTATGAAATTCACGGAAACCTTCAATTTGTAGCTCAAAGACAAGGAATGATTCTTAGGATATTCATCACAGACGAACATGTGTAAGTTTATAAGATTTAAGTATCTTCTGCATCATCTTCTTTTTCTTCTTGTTGTTATTATTATTATTATTATTATTATTATTATTATTATTATTATTATTATTATTATTATTATTATTATTATTATTATTATTATTATTATTATTATTATTATTTTTATTATTATAATTATTATTATTATTATTATTATTATTATTATTATTATTATTATTATTATTATTATTATTATTATTATTATTATTATTATTATTATTATTATTATTTTTATCATTATTATTATTATTATTATTATTATTATTATTATTATTATTATTATTATTATTATTATTATTATTATTATTATTATTATTATTATTATTATTATTATTATTATTATTACTTTTATTATTATTATTATTATTATTATTATTATTATTATTATTATTATTATTATTATTATTATTATTATTATTATTATTAGTAGTAGTAGTAGTAGTAGTAGTAGTAGTAGTAGTAGTAGTAGTAGTAATAGTAGAAGTAGTAGGAGTATCATTATTACTAGTGCTCCTACTATAACCATGAATAATTTTGATATAATTACCCACTCCTAACCACAAGAATTGGACACTAAATCATGTTTTCCTCCTTTTAACCATGATTTTCTTATTTAGCTTACTCACATTTTTTTTGTCATTCTGGGACTAAATTGTTAATAAGGAAAAATTATGTCTAAGTCATTGTATTGTTACATTAGCACAAAGGGAAACTCCTCAGAAATGTTGTGAAGGAGAAAAGACATTTCCTTTTTGTGAGACTCTGATGCAGAGAAAGTTTCGAACAAATTAGAGAGATTTTTGTCTTTTGTAAATTTTCATTCTGCTTTCACATTGGTGGGTCTGAAAACTTTGAATAACTACTTTTGCTTCAATGGGAAGAAGGTGGAGGAGCAAGTTTTACATTCAAGAGAACCGAAATCAACTATGCTTACATTGGCATTAAGTGACAAATCAATGCATGGTATATATATGATTCTATTTGACTAGAAGCACGTGAATGATATAAATGGGGACGGTTATGGCTACGTAAGGAAATTGATAGATACTTTGAGATCCTTAGTACTTTTGAGTGTAAATATCGATTACTCTGAATATGAATATTAGATAAATACACTCCTAAATCTAAGGATTGCAAAATTTCTTTCAATTTCTTTACGTAGTCATAGCCATCCCCCCCCCCCACACACACATAAGTGAGAGGATTCAAGTTGATGAAATAAACTTGGCTATAGAAAGTGAGTTCAAGGAATTTCTTGTTGCTCGCATAAATACTGGGTCAGAGAGCATTATAATAACTGTTGTATGCAACCCACCAAGGAACCAAAATAGGCTTGAAGTTTATGAGGAAAGTCATATAGGTACTATTGAAGTTATAAACTCAGTTGTTAACATGGCACGGGAAAAAAAATGTAGGATTCTGATTATGGGAGACTTTAATCATAAAGAGATAGATTGGATAAATCTTGACCCACACAGTGGTGAGGACTCATTCGGGGCAAGATTCCTAGATTGCGTACAAGGGAATTTCCTACACCAACATGTAATGGAACCAACAAGGGCCAGGGGTGGGGATGAGCCATCACTACTTGATCTAGTGTTCACAGATAATGTGTTGGATATTGAAAATATTGAGTATGAACCACCAATTGGAAAGAGTGACCACTGTGTGTTGTTGATGGAGTATATCATTGAAGATATTCTTCCTGAGAGTAGAGGCACTGAGGACATGAGGAGGAACTATCCGAAAGGAGATTACATCAAAATGAATGAGCTTTTTGCAGTTATTGACTGGAGAACCTTATTTTACAACAAATCTGTACAAGAAATGTATGACATCTTTTGTGAGAAATATGGGAAGATAGTAGATTGCTGCATACCTGTCACCAAAGTAGGTGTAATTCATGCCAGAGAGAAATGGTTCGATAATGGGTGTAAAAGAGCTAAGGAGTGGAGAGACAAATGCTGGAAAAGGTATAGGAGGAGAAAAAACATAAATGCCTGGCAAACCTACAAAAGAGCAAGAAATGACTACCTAAGTAAAAGGAGAGAGGCAGAGAGAGATTATGAGAGGGACATCACCAGGAAGGCTAAAGAAAATCCCAAGCTTTTCCACAGCTTTATCAGAGGAAAACTGAAGGTAAAAGAACAGGTTTTAAGGCTAAAGAGAGCGGATGGAAGCATCACTGAGACGGATGAAGAGATCTGCAAAGAATTGAACAAGGAGTTTCAGTCAGTATTTACAGTAGAAAATACCCCACCCCCTCAGATTGCAGTGATAGAAGCTCAAGGGCCGGTATTAGAGAACATCAACCTCACAGCCACAGAGGTATGCAAAGCGCTGATGGATTTAGATGTTCATAAAGCTACAGGTCCTGATGACATATCCCCTCATGTGCTTAAAAAATGCGCAAACACAATATCAGTGGCACTAAGTATCATATTTAAGGAGTCACTGGAGTCGGGGGAGATTCCAAGATGCTGGAAACAAGCAAATGTGATACCTATCTTCAAAAAGGGAAGGAGGGATACGGCTCTGAACTATAGACCAGTTTCCTTGACCAGCATAGTTTGCAAAGTTATGGAGAAACTACTAAGGAAACATATCTCTCTTCACTTGGAATCCTTCAACTTTTTGTCAGTGAGGCAACGTGGCTTCAGAGAAGGTAGATCAACAGTAACAAACTTATTAGAATTTTATGATGAGGTAAGCCAAATCTTACAGGAAAGAGAGGGCTGGGCAGATTGCATATTCCTAGACTTCCAGAAAGCGCTTGACACTGTTCCACATGGGAGACTTATTAGGAAGCTGCAATCAATGGCTAGAATAGGTGGAAATGTTTTGGAATGGATAAAAACTTACTTAGAAGGAAGGGAACAGAGGGTTAGAGTAAGACACTCAGTGTCTGAATGGAGAAGAGTTAGTAGTGGAGTTCCACAGGGTTCAGTTTTAGGGCCAGTTTTGTTCCTTGTATATGTAAATGACCTACCAGAGTCTGTAAATTCATTCATGAATATGTTTGCAGATGATGCAAAGATTGTGAAGAAAGTAAAAAACGAGAACAATGGTAGAGAACTTCAGGAGGATCTAAATAACCTGCATGAGTGGTCAGAAAAGTGGCTAATGAAATTCAATACTTCAAAATGTAAGGTAATGAGAATGGGTACAAGTGCAAGAAGGCCCAAGCTTGACTACTCGGTGGCTGGAGTACAACTTCAAGAGACAGAAAATGAGAGAGATCTAGGAGTAAACATACTGGCAGATTTGTCTCCAGAAATACATATAAATGGCATAGTAAGGGCAGCATATGCATTCTTATCAAATGTAAGGGTAGCCTTCAGGCACATGGACAAGGAAATGTTCAGAAATATTTATGTAACCTATGTGAGGCCAAAACTGGAATATGCAGCCCCCTTTTGGAATCCGCCCTTGAAAAAGCACATAGCTAAGCTTGAAAAAGTTCAAAGACATGCCACGAAACTGGTGCCAGAAATACGCAATCTCAGTTATGATGAGAGGCTGAAGGAATAAGACTTACCATCACTCGAAGCTAGAAGAGTAAGGGGGGATATGGTGACAGTCTTTAAATTCCTTCATGGTTATGATAGAGTGGATAGGGATCGATATTTCGATATGGCAGGCTCTAGAACTAGAGGTCATAGTTTGAAGCTTCGTAAGAAAACTTGTTTGCAGGATGTAAGGAAATACTTTTTCAGTGTAAGAGTAGTTGATAATTGGAATTGGCTAAGCGAGGAGGTAGTTAATGCTATCTCAATCCATAGTTTTAAGGACAGGTATGATAAGTATCACTAAGTCTAAAATGGAACCGATCAGGAGACGGGAAGATACGAGCATTGGGCTCTTTCCCGTAAACACAATTAGGTAATCACAATTAGGTAATCACATATATATATATATATATATATATATATATATATATATATATATATATATATATATATATATATATATATATATATATATATATATATATATATATTTACAATAGTATGATTGATTTATTATGCACGGTATTGTCATTCATGGACAAAAATCCAGTACTTAGATATTGAATGAAAAAAATTCTGTTAATCGTGTCACACAGACACGTACATGCTCCTGATGACATGTACAACCATCTTGTTATATACAACTTATACAATATATACTACCATATTATTTAACGTTGCAATTAACAGAGAGAACTTAAAACTTTACTATTTATAATCAATACCAAAACTACTTCTCTTTGACAAAGAAATAGTAACTTAGTACACTGTTATTTTTGTATGCACACTCTGGACAATTTTGGATGTATAATCCTTAAAAACACTAGCATCAGCTAAGCCAGTGATTCCCAACCTTTACACTTTGGAGGGACCCTTGTAATAATTTTTCATATTCCAAGGAACACCTACATATTGCATACTAATATATATATATATATATATATATATATATATATATATATATATATATATATATATATATATATATATATATATATATATATATATATATATATATATTAAGAAAAGTTCTTGA
This sequence comes from Halocaridina rubra, assembly GCA_037179515.1. Lineage (NCBI taxonomy): Eukaryota > Metazoa > Arthropoda > Malacostraca > Decapoda > Atyidae > Halocaridina > Halocaridina rubra. The sequence continues at coordinate 23,363 of JAXCGZ010011990.1, forward strand.
GCAATATAATTCATATGAAATCTATAATTACATCACATGAGAGTTCACACTAATAAGTCAATAATGTTATGATTTACTGCTATTTTGTAATAGCACAATCATTTTACGGTTTCTCGCTGAACCCCTGGTGATGGTCGGCGGAACCCCGGCTGGGAATCACTGCGCTAAGCTGTGGGTGACAAATCAGAATGAAATCTAGAGTGTCGTGTTTTAGAAAGTGTTGGGATATTTCGGGAAGAGTCTGTCCACTTGGTAGCATGTCTCTCACTGCAGGATAGCCGAGGCAGTAGTGTTGCAAGTTATCAGAACAGGGAGAGAGACAAAAGGTGCAACAAGAGGTGTAATGAGGCGTGTTCTAAAATCCTGCAATCTGCCACAGGGTCTCTTGCTCAGCCTTCCTTGTACCGATACCACAATGTGTTTGTGGACTTTCCGCCCCCATCGGCCATTCTTAAATCCGGCTCACGTTTTATATTCTATGGCCCTTAAAACGAAATGATACATAAGCGGCTAGTCTGATATGACAGGCAAGAACATAGAAAATATTAAAATATTTGAGAAAGACTGATCTCTTAGTAATGCAGAATATGGATTCTTTTCTAAGAGTTTGCATTTCAAAGAAAAACAAATCAATTAAATAGCGAATTATGCAGTCTTCAGTTCTTCAGAATTTTGTATAACACATTAATTGGAAAAGTAATTGTGGTTTATGTTAAAAGTAGTAGCAAATTATTGCTTATAATCATAAAGAATTAGCTAAGCTTGACTCTGAAGTAATAATAAAAAAAAGCAAGTGAAATATTTGTATATGCGTCTTGGCAAACATGATCCATCTGATATTTATGGAACTAAAATTATACAACAGGTTTTTTATTTATTAATGAAATATATCTTTCTAGGTTATATAGCTGAGCACTAAAGCTTAAATTGAGACTCTTCTATAATTAGAGGCTAATATTTCATAGTATTCATATTGTAATTTATGCCAAATAATAGGGTTAGGAAAATAAATTCAATATAAATTCCATTATTGAGATTTTGTTTCAAGCCGTAAATTTGAGTAATTGAAGAACTTTTGTAATATTTGGCCACAAAATCTTAAGTACCATATGGTACATGAAATATGAGTTAAGACATGATTGATTGTAAATGTAATTAGACCTGACTCTACTTTCAAATATTATATGTCCTTATTATAGACCTTGCTTATTATTTAAGCAGTAAGTATGCTAACATAATTATATCATATATTGTCTTTTCTTACATTCTGCCCACCTTGTTCCAGTTAATTAATATTTTGTACTAAATATATATTTTCATTATTTATTATAATTTACCAGATTTAATAAACTAATTTTCTTATGAGTGGCAATACTTAATAGCACTTTCCATGGGTATGTGTACTTGATAGTATTTGACTGGCATCTTAAGGAAATTTAATAGAATATAAAAAAGAAGTTTTAAACATAGTTTTTAACGACATTTCGTATATATCGGATTGTAAATATTTATATAACATTATAAACATAAGATATAAGCACGGCACTTAAAACTTCCACCTAAAATAGAAAATAGAAAGGGAGATATTCCTCTCAAAATATAAATGCATTGTGCATGTTATTTTCATTATTATTAATG
>JAXCGZ010011990.1:27500-40000 GCA_037179515.1 Halocaridina rubra
AATAAACAAAATCAACTTTATACTCCCGTTCATTTAACTCCCACTTCACAAATATTCTTAATTTCACATTGAATTTTCCCCTGTTCTTTACGAAACTAGAATATTTACATAAGCAGAGCAACAAATATTCATTCACACTGTATTGGAAGAAAACTTTCTCTGTCTCTTATATACACTCTCTAAATTACCATGCTACATGATCTGGATTCGGATATCAGTAGTAACCTAAGTAAATTCGCAGATGACACTAAAATAGGTAGAATTATAAATGAAAAAGAAGACATGCATGCTTTACAGGAAGATCTAAATAAATTATCTGAATGGTCGGACAAATGGCAAATGGAATTTGCCGAACTCATGAAATCATGAGTTCTCAGCGTGGAAGGGATTTGGGAGTTCTTGTGAGTAGTAATCTTAAACCAAGAGAGCAATGCACAGCAGTCAGAAATAAAACAAACAGAATTTTAGGATTTATCTCAAGAAGTGTTGGCAATAGGACGGAAAAAGTTATTTTGCAGCTCTATCTTGCATTAGTTAGGCCCCATTTAGATTATGCTGTGCAATTCTGGTCACCCTACTATAAGATGGAAATTGAATCCTCGGAGAGAGTGCAGCGAAGAATGACCAAGGTGATACACAATATCAGAAATCTACCATATGAGGACAGTTTAGTTCCTGGGTTCATCAGTTTAGTTCCTGGGTTCATCCAGTGAGGACGTGCTTCCAGTAGCTCTAGTCTTGTCCATACTTAGTACAATGGAGAGTGGTGGTGTTCTTTGTGCTGGCGGTGTTAGTGGCAGTGGTGTTGGTGGTGGTGTCGTTGTTGGTGCTGTTTGTGGCTGTGCTGGGGATTTGTCCTCGTCTGACGCAAGCAAACTCATTTTTAATTTAAGAAATGAGTTGCCGCAGTCAGGCAGGAGGTCAGATCCTTAGCTGAGGAGAACAGGGATCTGAGAGGTAAGGTAGAGGTGTTAACCAGGAAGGGACAATCGAATAGAGAAGACGACTGAAAAGTTGTTAATAAGGGTTCAACGAAGATGGTTCTTAAGAAAAATGATACTTTTAGACTACAAGTTGCTAATTCATTTAGTTCACTTAGAGATGAATGTGACAGTGGCGGCAGTAATTCTTCAGGACCCATAGAGTCAGATAGGTGTACTAGCGATCGTAGAAATGGAAGTGGGAAAAGCTCTCAGGTCAAGAGCCTAGGTAAGTCTCCCAAGGTCGGAGTAACCCATCCTCCGGATAAGTCTCGTTCTTTGGTAATTGTAGGGGATTCACTATGCAGATATGTAGACAGGAAACTCAGGCATAAAGTTAGAGGAAAATATTTTTTCCTGGAGCAGGTATGAAGAAGGTGGGTGAGTCAATAAATAGCTGGATTGAGAAAAAAGATGTTTTTTGTTTGATAGCTGGGGGAAATGACGTGCAGGATGGTAGAAGTGAAGAGCTGATTAGGTTGTATAGACAAGCCCTGGATAAGATCAGGAAAAGGGGTGCAGTTCCTGTGATGTGTGGTATTCTCCCTAGGCTTAGCCAAAGTTCAGAGTGGTGGTCTCGAGCTATAGGAGTAAATGCTAGGATGAAAGTCTTCTGTCGGGAGAATAATATAGGTTTTATAGACGGGTGGGATCACTTCACTAGTCGTAAGCATATGTATGCAAGGGATGGAGTGCATCTTTCTAATTCAGGTGTCTCGGTATTGGCTGGTATGATAGACAGAGAGGTAGGGGGGTTTTGTTAGACACAAATAATGAAATGATTAATACTTGTGCAGAGAAATTAGTCAGTAAGGGTTCAGTAAATAGTGGGTCAAATAACTGGGAGTCTAAGGATAAGAACCATTTGTTACATAGAACAAATATTAACAAAAAGAATAGCCACAAGAAGGGTGAAGCTAGAGAAAGTTTAAAAGTATATTATACAAATAGCCGTAGTTTAGGTAACAAGATAGAAGAACTGAGAGCCATAGTATGTAGTGAGAGACCGGATATAATATGCATTAGTGAAAGTTGGATTAATTTAGAAAGAAAACACCTTAAATCTGAGGACATAATTACAGGATATAAACTTTATAATGCTGATCGTAGTGCAGATAAAAGAGGGGGAGGGGTAATTATGTATATTAAAGATAGCCTCAGAAGCTGCATTAAGTCTGGAATTAAGACAAATCTAAATTCAGAAACCTTATGGGTTAAAATTAAAAATAATATAGAAAGTCTAGTTGTAGGAGTAGTCTACAGACCACCTGATCTAGACAATATAGAATCGCAAGTTATATATGATGAAATTTCTAAAGTGACCAGGTCAAATAGAGTTTGCATTGTAGGCGATTTTAATTTTAGACATATTAAGTGGGAAACCATAACAGGTGATAGTAGCTCTAAGGGGTTTTTGAAGTAGTAGAAGACAATTTCCTTTCTCAGCATGTACTTGAAGCAACACGGGGGGTGAATACACTAGATTTAGTTCTTAGTAATAGAGAGAATATGGTTACAAATTTAGAAGTTGGTGAAAAATTGGGCAACAGTGACCATGATTCCATTAGATTTAACATAATTTTCAAGGAAACTATAAAGGAAAATAAGAATATTGTTCCAAACTTTAGAGCAGGAGATTTTGAGGGCTTAAAAACTAAATTGTATAATGAGGTATGGGAAGGGATTTCTGGGGTACAGATGTGGGTAGTTAATCCAGCAGGTCAGGTTGCAGGTAGCGGATTACCCCAAAATTTGGGTACCACATGCCAAGGATTATCACAAGATAAGATCAATACATTAAATTTTCTCACAGGAAAGAACAGCAGTCCGTCAGTTAATATAAATTTGGATGAGGAATATAACAATTTTGTCATGACTCTTAAGAATAGTCAGAGAGACTATATTCCCATGAAACATTGCAGATCAAGAAAAAATGACCCTAAATGGATGAACAATAGAATAAAGAATCTTATAGGTATTAAAAGAGGAATATACAGGAAACTAAAAAGAGGTGAAGAGCATGTGAGACAGCAATATATACAGTTAAACAGGGAAGTTAAAAAGATAGTTAGAGAGTCGAAAAGAAAATACGAAGTTAGAATTGCAGGAGAAGCTAAAGAAAATCCTAAAGGGTTTTATCAACATTATCAAACAAAATTTAAGGAAAAAGTCGGACCAATTGAAGTAGCCAATGGCCATATCACAGATGACGATAAAGTGATGTGTACATGTTTAAATGATTATTTCTTATCAGTATTTACCAATGAAAACTTGGAAAATATTCCGGAAGTAGAATCCATTTACAGAGACAGTCCCGATAAAATACTTAGTTCAATAAATATTACAAGAGAGGAGGTAATAAAAGAAATAGATAAATTAAAGGCTCATAAATCTCCGGGACCTGATGGGATATATGCTAGAATATTAAAGGAATTCAAGGAAGAGCTTAGTTGTCCACTAACTGCATTATTTAATAATTTAATAAAATTAGGATCGGTACCCATGGAGTGGAAATTGGCAGATGTGGTACCAATATTTAAAAAAGGAGAACGAGTTAAAAAGAATAATTATAGGCCGGTAAGTTTAACGTCAACAGTGGGTAAGATTCTAGAATCCATACTTGCAAATAAAATAAGGGCACATCTAGAATTACACAGACTGATAAAACTTTCACAACACGGGTTTCTTAAGGGTTTTTCGTGCCTTACAAACTTACTGTCTTTTTATTCAGAAGTTTACGAGGTAGTAGATTGTGGCAAAGAATATGATACAATATATCTAGATTTTAGCAAAGCTTTTGATAGAGTTCCTCACAAAAGATTAGTTAAAAAGCTGGAAGCTCATGGTATAGGAGGAGCTGTTCTCAGATGGATCAAACAATGGTTAAAAGACAGAAAGCAGAGGGTTTGCATGAATGGAGAGAAATCAGAGTGGGGCTCTGTTACTAGCGGGGTACCACAAGGCTCGGTACTGGGTCCCCTATTATTCATCGTATATCTAAATGATCTGGATTCGGATATCAGTAGTAACCTAAGTAAATTCGCAGACGACACTAAAATAGGTAGAACTATAAATGGAAAAGAAGACATTCATGCTTTACAGGAAGATCTAAATAGATTATCTGAATGGTCGGACAAATGGCAAATGGAATTTAATGTTGAAAAATGTAAAGTAGTTAAAATGGGTACTATAAAAGACAATACTAGTTATAAGCTAAATAACCATGAAATCATGAGTTCTCAGTGTGAAAGGGATTTGGGAGTTCTTGTGAGTAGTAGTCTTAAGCCAAGAGAGCAATGTGACAGTGGCGGCAGTAATTCTTCAGGAACCATAGAGTCAGATAGGTGTACTAGCGATCGTAAAAATAGAAGTGGGAAAAGCTCTCAGGTCAAGAGCCTAGATAAGTCTCCCAAGGTCGGAGTAACCCATCCTCCGGATAAGTCTCGTTCTTTGGTAATTGTAGGGGATTCACTATGCAGATATGTAGACAGGAAACTCGGGCATAGAGTTAGAGGAAAATATTTTTTTCCTGGAGCAGGTATGAAGAAGGTGGGTGAGTCAATAAATAGCTGGATTGAGAAAAAAGATGTTGTTCGTTTGATAGCTGGGGGAAATGACGTGCAGGATGGTAGAAGTGAAGAGCTGATTAGGTTGTATAGACAAGCCCTGGATAAGATTAGGAAAAGGGGTGCAGTTCCTGTGATATGTGGTATTCTCCCTAGGCTTAGCCAAAGTTCAGAGTGGTGGTCTCGAGCTATAGGAGTAAATGCTAGGATGAAAGTCTTCTGTCGGGAGAATAATATAGGTTTTATAGACCGGTGGGATCACTTCACTAGTCGTAAGCATATGTATGCAAGGGATGGAGTGCATCTTTCTAATTCAGGTGTCTCGGTATTGGCTGGTATGATGGACAGAGAGGTAGGGGGGTTTTGTTAGACACAAATAATGAAATGATTAATACTTGTGCAGAGAAATTAGTCAGTAAGGGTTCAGTAAATAGTGGGTCAAATAACTGGGAGTCTAAGGATAAGAACCAATTGTTACATAGAACAAATATTAACAAAAAGAATAGCCACAAGAAGGGTGAAGCTAGAGAAAGTTTAAAAGTATATTATACAAATAGCCGTAGTTTAGGTAACAAGATAGAAGAACTGAGAGCCATAGTATGTAGTGAGAGACCGGATATAATATGCATTAGTGAAAGTTGGATTAATTTAGAAAGCAAACACCTTTAAGCTGAGTACATAATTACAGGATATAAACTTTATAATGCTGATCGTAGTGCAGATAAAAGAGGGGGAGGGGTAATTATGTATATTAAAGATAGCCTCAGAAGCTGCATTAAGTCTGGAATTAAGACAAATCTAAATTCAGAAACCTTATGGGTTGAAATTAAAAATAATATAGAAAGTCTAGTTGTAGGAGTAGTCTACAGACCACCTGATCTAGATAATATAGAGTCGCAAGTTAAATACGATGAAATTTCTAAAGTGAGCAGGTCAAATAGAGTTTGCATTGTAGGCGATTTTAATTTTAGACATATTAAGTGGGAAACCATAACAGGTGATAGTAGCTCTTAGGAGTTTTCGGAAGTAGTAGAAGACAATTTCCTTTCTCAGCATGTACTTGAAGCAACACGGGGGGTGAATACACTAGATTTAGTTCTTAGTAATAGAGAGAATATGGTTACAAATTTAGAAGTTGGTGAAAAATTGGGCAATAGTGACCATGATTCCATTAGATTTAACATAATTTTCAAGGAAACTATAAAGGAAAATAAGAATATTGCTCCAAACTTTAGAGCAGGAGATTTTGAGGGCTTAAAAACTAAATTATCTAATGAGGTATGGGAAGGGATTTCTGGGGTACAGATGTGGGTAGTTAATCCAGCAGGTCAGGTTGCAGGTAGCGGATTACCCCGAAATTTGAGTACCACATGCCAAGGATTATCACAAGATAAGATCAATACATTAAATTCTCTCACAGGAAAGAACAGCAGTCCGTCAGTTAATATAAATTTGGATGAGGAATATAACAATTTTGTCATGACTCTTAAGAATAGTCAGAGAGACTATATTCCCATGAAACATTGCAGATCAAAAAAAAATGACCCTAAATGGATGAACAATAGAATAAAGAATCTTATAGGTATTAAAAGAGGAATATACAGGAAACTAAAAAGAGGTGAAGAGCAGGTGAGGCAGCAATATATACAGTTAAACAGGGAAGTTAAAAAGATAGTTAGAGAGTCGAAAAGAAAATACGAAGTTAGAATAGCAGGAGAAGCTAAAGAAAATCCTAAAGGGTTTTATCAACATTATCAAACAAAATTTAAGGAAAAAGTCGGACCAATTGAAGTAGCCAATGGCCATATCACAGATGACGATAAAGTGATGTGTACATGTTTAAATGATTATTTCTTATCTGTATTTACAAATGAAAACTTGGAAAATATTCCGGAAGTAGAATCCATATACAGAGACAGTCCCGATAATATACTTAGTTCAATAAATATTACGAGAGAGGAGGTAATAAAAGAAATAGATAAATTAAAGGCTCATAAATCTCCGGGACCTGATGGAATATATGCTAGAATATTAAAGGAATGCAAGGAAGAGCTTAGTTGTCCTCTAACTGCATTATTTAATAATTCAATAAAATTAGGATCGGTACCCATGGAGTGGAAATTGGCAGATGTGGTACCAATATTTAAAAAAGGAGAACGTGTTAAAAAGAATAATTATAGGCCGGTAAGTTTAACGTCAACAGTGGGTAAGATTCTAGAATCCATAATTGCAAATAAAATAAGGGCACATCTAGAATTACACAGACTGATAAAGCTTTCACAACACGGGTTTCTTAAGGGTTTTTCGTGCCTTACAAACTTACTGTCTTTTTATTCAGAAGTTTACGAGGCTGTATATTGTGGCAAAGAATATGATACAATATATCTAGATTTTAGCAAAGCTTTTGATAGAGTTCCTCACAAAAGATTAGTTAAAAAGCTGGAAGCTCATGGTATAGGAGGAGCTGTTCTCAGATGGATCAAACAATGGTTAAAAGACAGAAAACAGAGGGTTTGCATAAATGGAGAGAAATCAGAGTGGGGCTCGGTTACAAGCGGGGTACCACAAGGCTCGGTACTGGGTCCCCTATTATTCATCGTATATCTAAATGATCTGGATTCGGATATCAGTAGTAACCTAAGTAAATTCGCAGACGACACTAAAATAGGTAGAACTATAAATGGAAAAGAAGACATTCATGCTTTACAGGAAGATCTAAATAGATTATCTGAATGGTCGGACAAATGGCAAATGGAATTTAATGTTGAAAAATGTAAGGTAGTTAAAATGGGTACTATAAAAGACAATACTAGTTATAAGCTAAATAACCATGAAATCATGAGTTCTCAGTGTGAAAGGGATTTGGGAGTTCTTGTGAGTAGTAGTCTTAAGCCAAGAGAGCAATGCACAGCAGTCAGAAATAAAGCAAACAGAATTTTAGGATTTATCTCAAGAAGCGTCAGCAATAGGACGGAAAAAGTTATTTTGCAGCTCTATCTTGCATTAGTTAGGCCCCATTTAGATTATGCTGTGCAATTCTGGTCACCCTATTATAGAATGGAAATTGAATCCTTGGAGAGAGTGCAGCGAAGAATGACCAAGATGATACACAATATCAGAAATCTACCATATGAGGACAGATTAAAAAAACTTAATCTACATTCTCTAGAGAGGCGAAGAGTTAGGGGGGATATGATTGAAGTGTATAAATGGTTTAAAGGGATTAACAAGGGAGATATTAATAAAGTTTTAAAAATTCATGATCAAACCAGAACTCGTAATAATGGATTTAAGCTTGATAAATTTAGGTTCAGAAGGGAAATTGGTAAAAATTGGTTTGGTAATAGAGTAGCTGATGCATGGAACAAGCTTCCTAGTATGAAAGTAAATGCCAATACCTTAGACACCTTCAAATGTAGATTAGATAGACATATGACAGAGGTAGGGTGGGTATGAATAGGTTAGTGCTTATTAGAAAAATCATAAAAAGAAAAATAGAATAAATAAGTAGAGTAGAATAGAATAGGTTAGACATGCTGAAAATACAATTCAAAAATGGAGCTGCCTCGTGTGTGCCAGTAGGCATGTTGCAGTGTCCTCTATTCTTATGTTCTTATGTTCTTATTAAAAAACCTTAATCTACATTCTCTAGAGAGGCGAGAAGTTAGGGGGGATATGATTGAAGTGTATAAATGGTTTAAAGGGATTAACAGGGGAAATATTAATAAAGTCTAAAAAATTCATGATCAAACCAGTACTCGTAATAATGGATTTAAGCTTGATAAATTTAGGTTCAGAAGGGAAACTGGTAAAAATTGGTTTGGTAGTAGGGTAGCTGATGCATGGAACAGGTTTCCTAGTAGGATAGTGAATGCCAATGCCTTAGACACCTTCAAATGTAGATTAGATAGACATATGACAGAGGTAGGGTGGGTATGAATAGGTTAGTGCTTATTAGAAAAATCACAAAAAGAAAAATATAATAAATAAGTAGAGTAGAATAGAATAGGTTAGACATGCTGAAAATATCATTAAAAAATGGAGCTGCCTCGTGTGTGCCAGTAGGCATGTTGCAGTGTCCCCTATTCTTATGCTTTGTCTGTAAAAAACTGGTGTTGCATGCAATCTTTTCCCAAGAGATCTTAGGGTATGTTTCACTCATCACTTGCAGTGTGAATGCAAATTAACCCGCCAACAATTAGAAAGTCTCATGTATCCCGCATATGCAATCGAAAAACCAATTAACGAAACAAATAAAATATTTTATAATGGGCCGGCAGAACAGTACAAAATAAACTTTACTAATACAATTAAAATACCCTATTTAGAAAATATTAAAATTCTTGCTGATCACTTAGGCAGAGGTAATCCTTTTATATTTAATTATCCTAAAACAATTTGTTCTTCACTTATTAACGTATATCAAAACAAAAAAGGTTTAGAAGCAGAGATTTATAAAATTGATTGCTATTCCTGCAATGCTGGCTAGTACAGTGGTAACGCGCTGGCTTCACATTCACGAGGTCGAAAGATCGGTCCCCGTCCAAGACCGAGAATTTAAGCTGTTTCCTGGCAGGAACTGCTGTGGTTGGGCACCACAGTGGGGGGTTGGGGCTTGTCCCGGCTGACGAATACCCATTGTATTGTAATGGAAATAAAGGTTTATTATTATTATTATTATTATTATTATTATTATTATTATTATTATTATTATAAATCCTACATAGGTCAAACTGGTCGTTCGCTAGGCCAGAGAATTTCTGAGCATAAAAGAGCAGTGCGATATGGTGTTGAAAGTTCTGCTTTATTTGTGCATATGCGAGATACTGGTCACCATATTAATTGGAGTGAGTCCTCATTGCTATATAAGAGTAATTGCCAATATAGGAGAAAGATACTTGAAGCAGCCATTATAGAAAAATCAGAAACCTTAAATTTATCAAATGAACAGTGGAGACCTGACGTTGTGGATGAAGCAATATTAAAAGACCTCATTAGAAGATTATGTCAAATGACCGTTAACCTGACCTGAGGTCTGAAGCTAATCCCATAGTGGATTCTCCTGGCAATTATAGCTAGCATCTTACCCCCCCCCCCCGTATTCTTTATCCAGAGCTTTGTAAATATCGATTCATTTGTACCTGAAGAAAACTGGACTCCAATCATAATATATAGTACATCTTCCCTTCTATTTGGGTTTTATTTATGGGGATTTTCTTTTGCTTCATATTGTGCTGTGATATAATTTTTTTTTTGCATATATATATAGTTCCTGGGTTCATCCAGTGAGGACGTGCTTCCAGTAGCTCTAGTCTTGACCGTACTTAGTACCATGGAGAGTGATGGTGTTCTTTGTGCTGGTGGTGTTAGTGGTAGTGGTGTTGGTGGTGGTGTCGTTGTTGGTGCTGTTTGTGGCTGTGCTGGGGATTTGTCCTCGTCTGACGCAAGCAAACTCATTTTTAATTTAAGAAATGAGTTGGCCGCAGTCAGGCAGGAGGTCAGATCCTTAGCTGAGGAGAACAGGGATCTGAGAGGTAAGGTAGAGGTGTTAACCAGGAAGGGACAATTTAATAGAGAAGACGACTGAAAAGTTGTGAATAAGGGTTTTACGAAGATGGTTCTCAAGAAAAATGATACTTTTAGACTACAAGTTGCTAATTCATTTAGTTCACTTAGAGATGAAGGTGACAGTGGCGGCAGTAATTCTTCAGGACCCATAGAGTCAGATAGGTGTACTAGCAATCGTAGAAATGGAAGTGGGAAAAGCTCTCAGGTCAAGAGCCTAGGTAAGTCTCCCAAGGTCGGAGTAACCCATCCTCCGGATAAGTCTCGTTCTTTGGTAATTGTAGGGGATTCACTATGTAGATATGTAGACAGGAAACTCAGGCATAGAGTTAGAGGAAAATATTTTTTCCCTGGAGCAGGTATGAAGAAGGTGGGTGAGTCAATAAATAGCTGGATTGAGAAAAAAGATGTTGTTTGTTTGATAGCTGGGGGAAACGACGTGCAGGATGGTAGAAGTGAAGAGCTGATTAGGTTGTATAGACAAGCCCTGGATAAGATCAGGAAAAGGGGTGCAGTTCCTGTGATGTGTGGTATTATCCCTAGGCTTAGCCAAAGTTCAGAGTGGTGGTCTCGAGTAAATATATATATATATATATATATATATATATATATATATATATATATATATATATATATATATATATATATATATATATATATATATATATATATATATATATATATATATATACATAAATTGAAAAGATTAATTGAGATGTTGTTGTTCATTACCATTTCATAATTATACTAATAAACTGCAATGGCAACTGTCTCTGCATCATCATTTGTTTCACTCCCACTGGTCCTGACCCAAATACTGAGCAGATAATAAAGTCTATGGCAAGAAAATTTATATTTAGAAAAAATTTAGCAGACGTCGGAAAAAAAAAACCCTTCCTAATGCTAAATAGTGTCTCATAAAAAACGAGAGAGTTTTTCGATTTTTAATAAGAATAATGTAAGGCATAAAAACAGTTAAAAGGGATTTCAATCTGTTCTTCCACAGTAAAACCTCCAATGCAATAATTATTCTAGTGAACTGCAATCAAAGACCATATGCATTTACTCCATGTACTCCAGACCTCTTCATTTATTTTGCATATATTCCTTACGACATTTTATGAATACTGAATGGAGATCTTATTTAACTTTTACAACGTTGCTGATGTCTAGTGCAGATGACGAACTGTAAGGAGGAGACAAAGTAAGATTAAGAATAGCATAGCAGATTTTCGTAATATAATCTGACACTTTGTTAATGTCACAATTCTAAACCAAATGAGAACTAGAGACATATTGACGTTAACGTAATTCATAAATAATTCATGAATGACATTCATTGTGTCCATGCACTGATTTGTCATTTTGGAAGGCTGATATTCCTCCTCTCTTCATGAGTTGCAACACACTTACTTTTATCAATTGCAAACAGATCTGCAATATTGCTGTCCTTTAACCAATAGAAAAATGTCAGAATAATGCCATCGGAGATTAAGAACAAAGTCACTACTAGGCCCAAGTATGCACACACAAACATACAACCATTCCAATTTTATCAGCTGATGCTGCATGGAAACATATTTTTTTTTCTTTTCTTCTTCATATTTTGTATTGTGTTTTCATTTTCTATTTATCCTTTACGCAGTTATTTTATTTATTTTCCTCGATACAATTTGGTAAAGCTGAAAGTTAATTTGAAGCAAAAGATCAACGAGAGAGGCTCTAGTAATACTACTATTTTATTTTACTAAAGACTTTTACTTTCTTCGTAAAGAACCTTGTTTTTCAATTCAGGTAATTTCATCCGAAGTGAGAATTTCCAACTGTCTCTCCTCAACAGCTCTTATGACCATATAATAAGAGTTTAATTAAAAAAATAAATAAATAAATAAGCAAATAAAAAAAGAAGAAGAAAAAAACATAAAAAAGAATAAGAATAGATGTTATAAATTTTAAGTGATGTTTCGAGACAACGCTCGGCTTTGGTATAAATGTTTATATTTATAACTAGGGTTGGGAGTCGCCGTGATTCTTGATTTCGTGTACTTTGATTTTCTGATCAAAAAAGATTCTTTTTCCAATTTTGTTAGGCTCTATCTTTAAAGGGAGACTATGCAGGGTAAGATTATGACTCTTCAAATACTAAATGTCGTCAAGAAGGGAAACTATTTGCAATAATTTTTCCAAACTACGTAAATAATGATAGAAATAATAAAAATAATAATACTGATAATGATACTATTACTACTACTACTACTACTACTACTACTACTACTACTACTACTACTACTACTACTAATAATAATAATAATAATAATAATAATAATAATAATAATAATAATAATAATAATAATAATAATAATAGCAATAATAATAATAATAAAAAATA